>CAIGRQ010253228.1:0-22501 GCA_903798375.1 Fraxinus sp. D2006-0159 | reverse complement strand
GTGGTTTAGTGGGGTAGGTGGTAGGGTGGAAATATAGGTTAATTTAATTTTATTATATCATTATTAATTAAAATTATAAAAACCTGATAAATGAAAAAAAAAAGTTCAAAACCTGATTTTTTAAAAGACCAAACTTAATGTCTGGTTTAGTGTAATTACCACATTAATTTAATACTTCTTTCTATTTTTTCCATTTTCTCACTATTTTGCATTGGTTTCTTCAATTCTTTAATAAATATAAAGTTTTTACCTACAAAATACAATTTAACCTAAATTAGGTAGAATTTAATTCAAAAGACAACAAAATATCATAATTTAAAGTTTCGAATAAATATAAAAACTACACTTATCAAAGCTCTTAATTCTAACAATTTAAGATTTAAGATTGATTTCAAATTTATTTCTTAATTAAGTGTACAAAAGAGATGCGATCTAAACGTTCAAGGATACTCAAGTTTGGTAAATGAACCGGGGATACTAATTTAGTATTGTATTATTTATTCATAAGTTCAAACTAGCTAGCTTGCCTATTGGTTTCCATTTTTACTAATTAACAATAATTAAGAGTATGTTTGATATAGATTTTTCGAGAATATATATTTTGTAAAAAGTGATTTTTTTTTTTTTTTAAGAATGTTGTTAAAAAGTATGGAAAAATTTATGTGTTCACGTGCAAAATTATTTTATTAAAACAATGTTCGAGTAAAAAATATGAATTTCAAAGAATCTCTACCAAATAGAGCCTAGACATCTATACAATGCATGTGCACTTTATAAACAAAAATCATTTCTCAAAAAATAATTTACGGAATTGTAATTTTTCTTTTAATGAAATTCAATGTTAATAGATAGGATCAGTGACATGTGTAGTAAATTGCACTACTTTGTCAATTTTTAATTAAATGTGATGAAATGTTTAGTCAAAATGTTAAAAATTGTGAGTGAAATAAACTTTTTTTTTTTTTTATCGGACTTTGAATTTAATAAGGATTATGATGGAATGTAATTGGGATGAATATATGACTTTTTGTAAATTTTTAAATTTTAGTAGGAATATATTTAGAGTGGGATATATATGTATATGAGATGCATGTGTATTATTTTATTTGCTTCTTGCACAAGTTTCCCATGGTGACTTGATAATTATCTGATATAAAAGAAGATGTTCTATAAACAGGGAATATAAACATGAAAATAGAAGCTTCTTTGGCTCACTGATTGCTTCTAAGCATATTTAAATTACAAGTAGACAGGGAACAAAGTAAGAGAGCATTTCCCTTTTCTATTGGTAGTGGGATTCTCATTCACTACACCACCATCTCAATTTCATCTACACCGAACCCCTATAGCCATTGGACCCAAAATTCGCCTTTCCAATTCCAATGCTCCATCCACTTTTTTTTTCCCTTGGAAAAAGGTTTATTTTTTGGCTCTGAATGCTTTGTGGGTCCCCAACACTAAGTCATCAGCTGTTCCAGATAATCTTGATGATGCTGATTATTATCTACTTGTATTTCTTGATGATTCATTCTACACTTCAAAAGACGCGGTTAAACAAGGTCAGCTTTAATTCTTCCTACAGCATGTTATGGGGAACTGTAATCGTCCTTGTTTCATAATGTGATAGTTAGAGCTTATAGTTTCCTTTGGTACTATGTTCATGAAGCCATGGTTACCTAAGGGGAAATTGTGCAGATTTATTTGTATGTAATTATTTGAATATTGGTCTTGATATTCGACACTATTTGCTTGTAGTTTATATATATATATATATATATATAGAGAGACTTACTGCTATGTTATTGCCGATGTTGATTAGTGAAAACTGCATTTTCTCCATTGTTCTTGTTAATTTGAAAATGTTTACAACATCTAAACCCTTTTGTAATTATAATTAAACTAAACTTTGTTATTTGGGTAAAGCTAGATGCAAAAAAAGTCAAATTAACAGTAAGTATCAATTTGTCAATGCATGGTGTATCCTTTCAACCATTGCGCGACTTTAGATTATGATTTTACTATATATTCCTCATTCAAAAGAGATTTGAGTAAATCTCATTACGTTGCAGATGTAATATAAAAAATGTGGTGCTTGGTGCCATAAACTGTTGAACTTTAACAAGAGTTCGCATGAAGCTACTATGCCCTGGTGGGACTTAAATTGGAATACTTGTTTGTTTTCTCTGCCAGCATCCAACCCATGAAACATATTTAGGTGGTCCTTTTAACAGACTGAAATTTTTTCTGTTTAGAATCAACTAAAGGAGGTGAAGGATTACTGGAAACGTTTAGCTCAGAAATTAGAGGAGATCATATGGCTGAAACCTTTTCCATTACTTATCTCTGTCTAATGCTATCGATTAATTTTCTTGTGCTCCTATCCTTGCCCAGCAGCTGTTTTGGCTACAATAAGCCCGATGTTGAAGGTATACTGCCTGTAGACTTGTCTAGACGTTAGCTTTATCACTGTTTTTTGGTGATGTGAACAATATGACGTGAGATTTTTTTCGATGATTGGATGCTGTGGGAATACTCACCTTCAGTAATCATGAATGTTAATATTAAATCTCAGATTCTACTATAATGCAAATATAAATTATATGACTCTGATCAGAAATACATGGCTATAGCATGTTTCTTTTTTTGCCAAATGGTTGTCTTGGCTTCCAGGGAGTGGGGGTGGTGGTTGGTGGCTGGACTGAACCAGCAAGGACTCAAATGTTTTATTGAGAACTGGCTGGTTCTTTAGCAAAAAGAAACTGAACCAGACTGAACAAACCTGTTCTATTTCTGTCTGTTTCAGTTTGCTATGGGGTTTGGATGCCTTATGATAAGATCTATTCACCAATACAATTTTTTTTATTTATATAAAAAGCTAAAAAGAATTAAGAAAAAAAGAAGGTAATGGATCTCGTTCTCTTTTTTGCCTTTGAGCCCTGAGAACTTGCCAGTTTCCAACTTAAAAGACCGGAAGGTAAACTTTTATCAATAGACCGGTCAGAACCATCTGGGCCATTTCTTCTGGTTCTAGGAATTTTTCCCACTCCTATTCCAATAGCCAATTCCAACTTTTATTTTTGGCAAATTCTAAAGAATAATGCTTTCGTTACTAACATTTTCAGGTTTTGTTCCATTGATGTTACAGGTGAAGCTTTAGTTGAATTTCGAACAGCTCTGAATGACTCCACTAGTAAAATTGCAGATTGGAACGATAATTTTGTTAGCCCCTGTTTCAGTTGGTCTCATGTTACGTGTAGAAATGGAAATGTGATATCCTTGTTAGTACTAAATTCTCTTCCTCATTCAAATATATGGTTTCACTTTTTCTGTTTCCCCATATTCCATCATGAAAGGATGGAATGGAACTAAGTCACACCTATCAGCTTTGTGCATCAAGTTCATACAATTTTCTGAGTATTGTGTATGTCGATGCATCAACTTGCAGGAGCCTGGCATCTAAAGGATTTTCAGGAACACTTTCACCAGCAATAACCAAGTTAAAATATCTGGTTAGCTTGTAAGTATTGTTGTTTTTCTTTTTCCTTCTTGCGAAAGACCCTTGTGCCCATTATTCTGTACTTGGCAAATCTTTCAGTCCATTCTTTTTTGTTTTTACTCTTTTCGTTTTTTTTTTTAGAGAGGGAGCGGGGAGGAGTCTTGAGAAGCCCCGACTTGCATGTCAGCATGTGGATTGAGATCTGATTCTTACAATACATATCATGAAAACTTTACTATTTTGGACTACTATTCTTGTCTGCTATAGATATTATTCAAGGCTTAAAAAATCTCTCCCCTAAAAAACATTGCAATGAAGATATTCTTTAAACTAGGCAACAGTTTCTTAAATTTCTCACCTTTAGTACATCGTTCAAGATTCTGTTTAATTAGCTCACCTAGCATCTTACCATAATATATAGCCAAAATGAGGATGTGCCATGGATTTGTGACATACTATAATGGATAAGATAAGAAATAAGGAAAAAGAAAGCAGTTGGAGGTGAGAATAATCCAGGATAAATTTTGCATAGACATGAAGAAGCTCCCATTCACAATCACAATAGGACGTGCTAGAATAGGGAGAGAGACCAAGATAAGTATGGGATGGTTGCAAAAGATTTGATTTTATTGGACTTTTCAATGGATACAGAGCTGAATCGAGTGGAGTGGTGGAAAGGATTTTTGTAGCCGAACTGTATCTGGAACTAAGCTTTGCTTGTTGTCTAGCAGATTAATAAATAATTTTAACCCATGAAGCCATCCCTTCTGGGATGTCATTTGTGCCTAATTTTTCTTTTTGAGAAATACCTTAGGTGCTTTCCATCGGTGCAGGGATCTACATGACAATAATCTTTCTGGTCCCTTACCTGATTATCTTGGAAGCCTGTTGAATCTTCAGAATTTAAATCTGGCAAACAATAACTTCAATGGCTCCATTCCAGCAACCTGGGGTCAACTCTCCAACCTGAAAAATTTGTAAGTCTATGCCCATGCATTAAAAATTTAGCACTCGTATTTCACAAGGTGATATCTTATTCATTTTCCACGCGATGAGTGTTATCTAATTTAGGGCTATATCTTGTTAAAAATCTGATTCTCATGTACATCATATATGTACTGAAGTGAAAATCTTGAAACTCTGCATCAATCAGGGTGATGAGTGGAAATCACTTAAGTGGACCTATCCCTGAATCGCTTCTAAAATATCTTGGGATTATTGGAACTTTAAGAAGTCTCAGTGAATGTTATTTAGGGCCACTTTATTTTTCCCATGTTTATACAATTAGTGAAATTTTCTGCTTGCAGGAATCTTTCATCCAACAACTTGTCAGGGAGAATTCCTACAGAATTGTTTTCAACATCTATCTTTGAGTACGTGTTTTTCTTTTTTAACGTTCTTCTAATCGTTAATTTTATTGTAGAACCAGAATTTGGGAACAGTAACAATTTGTGTTAGGTCCTAACAATTGCATACTAAGTTTGTACAGATGTCATGAAATTTCTTCAGCTTTCTTTATTAAATTTTAATTTCAATCAAGTCCAAGGAAGCTATTATCATCTTTACTCTATCTTGCTCAAAAGGAATTCATGCGCTTTTCGTTTAAGTTTCTGTCAGTACTGTGAAATATTAGGCATGTTGGGATTCTACGGTCGGGCCTATAATTCTGTTACGGATAATGCTTGTTAATTTTGAAATTATCATGATCAATCCTCAAGTGTGATTATGATTTCCTTTTTGTCTTGGCTTGATTTTTGGAATGCTATGAACATTAACATTAAGTGTGAAATAGAAAGTAAGATTGTAATCTTAGAGGAAAGCAATTTAGAAAGAGCTCCTGGGATTAAGTTTTGAGGTACCGTAGAAACAGCGAGGACGATAAAATAGATTCTAGTTGGTTTACATCAATTTGAGCTCTACTGAGACCTGAACTTGTTATCTTATTTTTGGTGCCTCCCACTTGTTCATTTCTGTCTTATGTGCCACATATCAGCTTCACAGGCACGCATCTCACGTGTGGAAACAATTTCCAGCACCCTTGTGTTCCAAATTCCTCCACCCAAGGTTTTGTTTATTTTCGCAGTGTTATTCTCAGTTTTATTTGAATAATATTCTTCTTGTGGAGAAAAAGATGAACAGAAACCTGACTCCAGATATCAATGCAGTTTCTACTAGAAAATCAAAATTCGAAATTTCCATTACCATAGCAAGCATTTGTGCAGTAGCTCTCCTGTTACTTGGGGCTATCTTTGCTTACCGATTCCATTGGGTGCATAAACCGAATCGTGATATATTTGTTGATGTGGAAGGTAAATTTTTCTTCTAATTTGTATGTGATATTGATATTATGTTACTTTTTTTGAGTACACAGCATAATATATATAAAGATTTCTGGGGGAAGCATTGGCTCGCCACGTTTGTTGGTGTCAAAGCTAAATCATGGATTAAAATCATTTCAAGTATTTCCTACTCTTGCTTAAAGGGAATATTGGAATTTCAACTTCCGATGCACAAGAATCAAAGACTCAAATAAACGAAGAAGCCAGTCTATTGGTGGTTGGATACCTTAACACATTTATAGAAAATAGATAATTGGTGTGTGCATTTGTATATTTGCGTTTCCCCAAATTTTTCATCCTTTATACCACCAGGGAGTTATCTGCCCCTCTTGTTTAAGTCGATGACAATTATAGATCTCTGCATCCTCTCATCTGAACTCTGTAGTACACTCAGAGATTCTTCTGAACTCCACTTAAATTGATGTATGGCTCACATTTTCACTTAGGTGAAGATGAATGCAAAATTTCCTTTGGACAACTCAGGAGGTTTTCATTGCGGGAAATTCAGCTAGCAACAGAGAATTTTAGTGAAAGCAACATTATTGGACAAGGGGGCTTTGGAAAAGTATACAAGGGCATCCTTACAGACAACACACGAGTTGCTGTGAAACGCCTAATGGACTATCGTAGTCCTGGTGGAGAGGACGCATTTTTACGGGAGGTTCACTTGATAAGTGTAGCAGTTCACAAAAACTTGCTTCGATTAATTGGGTTTTGTACAACCTCTACAGAAAGAATTCTCGTTTACCCATTTATGCGGAACCTCAGTGTTGCATATCAATTAAGAGGTACTCCTCATGACAACTTACTAGAGTTGCCTTTTCTTTTTTTTTTTTCCGTCAATGGGGCACAAAATAGCTGTTACTAATAATATTCTGAAATAAAGGCGTTCTATGTCCTCGTATAATTTTACGTATTGCTTTCTAATTCTATCATATAGCAAGATTGATATTAATAGTATTTAACGTGTTCTGCACCATTCCATCACTTTTTATTGCAAGATAAATGTAATTAGAGAATAACACTATACTTCAAGAAGCTAATGGTGACTGGTGAATGATTTTGCATTTTGTGAATTCTTTAGTCACTTCTATTTACATGTCATAAATGTGAGTAAAGGGCTTCACTGAAAACTCAAAATCTTTTGAGCATGATAGATTTAAAACCTGGAGAGAAAGGCCTGGACTGGCCAACAAGAAAGCGGATAGCTTGCGGTGCAGCCCAGGGTCTGGAGTACCTTCATGAGCATTGCAACCCTAAGATCATTCACCGTGATTTGAAGGCTGCAAACATCCTTCTCAATGATGATTTTGAAGCTGTCCTTGGAGATTTTGGATTGGCAAAACTAGTGGACACAAAGCTCACACACATTACTACTCAAATACGTGGAACTATGGGACACATTGCCCCCGAGTATTTGTCTACAGGAAAATCTTCAGAAGCAACAGATGTGTTTGGATATGGTATTACTCTTCTAGAACTAGTAACTGGTCAGCGTGCAATAGATTTATCCCGTCTTGAAGAGGAGGAAGAGGTTCTGCTGCTGGATCATGTAAGTTCTGTTTCACTATTTTCTGAAATTAAATTTTGCAATTAGACTTTCTTTGTTACTTCTCGTATTTGTGCACTATTTGTGCCGGCGCAGAAGTTATATCTAGTTCAAGGAATTGTCCATTTTTGAAGGAACTGAAATCGAGCCTTGAAAATCTTACATCTACACAAGTTCATAGAGTTTGGCCATAAGATTTCTAGGCTGAAGGTTCTCTTTGGAACATTATATTATGCCTAGATTGAATATATAGATGAAACAACAGGTCAAGTTGGGGGATTCCTTCACCTCAAGTTGTGTTGAAAATTAATTTTATGGTTTGTGCATACAATTGTAGAGAAATCAACTTATTAATTTAACTTGTCTTCAATGCTTGTGTCCTCTCTACAGTTTTACATTTGAATATTCTTTTTTCTGGTTGCTCTATTCTTCCTGTTGGTGATACAACCAATGCTAAGCCACTTTCGATAATTATTTTGATGTAATTTCAGATAAAAAACTTACTAAGAGAGGAAAAGCTTAAGGACATTGTTGATGAGAACTTGAAAAGTTATGATCTCGAAGAAGTCGAGACAATTCTCCAAGTTGCTATGCTTTGCACCCAAAGTTCACCAGAAGATCGTCCGAGGATGGCAGAAGTCGTGAACATGCTGCAGGGAGTGGGTTTGGCTGAGCGATGGGCCGAGTGGGAGCAATTGGAAAAAGTAAGATATCAAGAATTTTCCCTCTTGTCCCATCAGTTCATTTGGGCTGAAGATTCTACTCATGACCAAGAAGCTATACAGTTGTCACAAGCTAGATAGAAGTTTTCATATATTGAAGGCGAACTAAGAGATGGTTGCTTTATATTTTACATGTTGAAATATCTACCTTACACAATTTCAGTTTAAGTTTTGGACCAAGTTAGTATATTGTATGTAATATTGTCTACATCCATTACCAGGAATTTTTCTGACTTACCACATAGATAGTTAACAAGGTTAATTAGTGCATGTTTGACAATCATTTTGGTGGAAAAAGAGTTTCAAATAGTGATTTTTAGAAAAATGTATGGTTAAAAAGTAGGAATTTTTTTTTAATATATGTGTCGAATATTTTATTGTGTGAATGTATAGTTGAAAATAATCTTATAGTAAGCCATAAAATACACTTAATAGCTGAACATTGATTGCTTTGCTTTATGACATATGAATTAAAAAGTGTCGCCTATGTTTGATTGTAAATTGGGTGATCGGTGACCCAACCAATTTACGCAAAAGGGTAGTAATATTTACCTCTTAGTTTATGTTTGATATACCATATTTTAATTATAAGTGAAGTTCTCGACATTTGTTATATAACACGTATTTTTCCAACTTATTTTTCATTTTCATTAATTAGCACATTTTGTTCTCGACGATGATTTCCATCCAATTTTTTTAAGACTTATAAACAGACTTATTTCTCTCGTATTTTTAAATAAGCAAAAAATAATAATAAATATAATAGTTCAACTAAATTTTTGTACCCATTTTTAAAACACGATAACAAAATATTTGGATAGAAATCATCATCAACAAATGAATATATTTTAATTGATTAAGAAATTTATAAATAAATAATATAACAAAAAAATTAATATACAAGAATATACAACGAAAAAACAAAGAAGATAAGTACAACAACGAGCAAAAGTCACGAACTGTTCTTAACTACAAGATTTCCATCACGTGACCCTCACGTGATCTAAGCGTCAACCAAAGGTTCCAGTCCGCCTATATAAATGTGCGGTCCTCCCAAAACTGGCGGGAACCTCGCTTACATTTCCCTCCCACAACCCACTACCACAACCATGGGCACCAACGGCAACACCCGGAAGCGCCCAGCGCCGCCTACTCCGGCGCCGGCGACATCGTCAGCTCAGCAGAAACAGCGCATATCTATGGAAGAAGAGGAGTTCGACGAAGACGTTTTCCTCGAAGAAACCCTTCTTCAGTATGAGGAGGAAGACTCGCAGCGCCGTGCCCTCTCCGAGCGTCTAGGGAAGTGGAAACGTCCTGCGCTTTCTTCATCATACCTCAATCAGTCTCAAAACATTAGTAAGTAACGAAATAGAACTCAAAACACTTCAATTTCGCTGCTGCCAACGTAGCATACGCTTCAATTCGCGTACCTTGGTCACAAGGGGAATTGGGGAGAGATACGGCCTCCAGGGTTTTAAAAAATTGGGGCTTTCTGGAACTTATGCGATTAGTGAGGCATAACGGTCGACAGACCCTGTTCTACAATCAACTTGCTAATCTTGCACTAACATTTTAGGTCGAAATAACATTCAAAGCGTATCCATAAGAAATCTAGTTGTATTTTTTTTGCTTTACTGGAACTCCTAATGTCGACTTTTTAAATTAAATTTACCATAACCATTGGCTGCACATTTCACTTAAATTCAATGTTTGCCGCACAATGTCTATATATTTTTTCTACAGCAATCCTTTTTACCCCTTTTTTGTTAGCAAGGTACAATCTTTGCTGCATAATTCACATGTTAAGTTAAATCTCATGCCTTATTATTGTTCCTTGATATTGCCAAATATAACTGCTCCAAATGTATTTAAAAATAGGGTTGGAAAGGAAAGGTCAGATTTTCATTGGAAGTTGTGTTGGGATTTGTGTTGTAACTATTTTTTTTTTTCATCTTGTGTTATCAAGTATTTCAGCAGTTGGAGATTGACTATGTGATTGGCGATAGCCACAAAGAATTGCTGCCAAACTCTTCAGGTCCAGCTGCAATTATCAGGATATTTGGTGTAACCAAGGAAGGTCGGCTCTCTCTATACCTCAACTCTATACCAGAAGCCCGAATTCTCAATACCATGCAAGAAATTTAACTTTCTAGAGTGAATCGTAATTTTTAACTCATAAAAATACAGACAGGTAAGGCAGTTACATGGGTTTAAGTTAATCTTAACAAGGAAAAAGTCTTTGAACTGTTGTTGAAAACAGTTGGCTTGAAGAAGAGATTATAGCACTTTGAAATTTAAAGTTAAATTTATTGTGAAGGTTAATCAGTGTATGAAACTAGACAGTGGTTGTTATTATTCTGAAAGTAGAGATGAATCTTGTTTTCTTCTAGTATAATTGTTGTTCTTGTTTCATGTTCCAGCATATATGAGCAAAGTAAAGATCTAAGTTGTGAATCATTTCTTTTGGTTCACAATAAAATCAGATATTAACTTATTACTACGCATACTGATTGATTGGATTCTTGCCGTCAAGAAAGTTAATTCTCTGGCTTCAAATAGTTGTGTTTATGTTTGTACCCTGGCTGTTGGATGTGTTCATCAATCTATTGTGTTGTAAAGTCTAATGTGCAATTAATAATCTCGGTTGTATAAAATACTTGAAGAAATCACTTGCATACTGTTAGTAAATGATATTATGTGTTTTGCATTTCTAAAAATTAATTGTTTTGCGTGTTGGCCAGGGCATAGTGTTTGCTGTCATGTACATGGATTTGAACCATATTTCTACATCAGTTGTCCTCCTGGAATGAGCCCTGATGATATCTCGCACTTTCATCAAGCTCTCGAGGTAGTTTCTTTAATTCTACTAATAATGTTGTATTTTTAAATAATATACTTCCATCGTGACTTTGTTCACTTGTTTGGTTGCATTCTTTTGTTGTTGGCATGTTTAATGCAGGGTAGGATGAGAGAAGCAAACAGAAACAGCAAGGTTCCGAAATTTGTTCGCCGTATTGAACTGGTTCAGAGAAGAAGCATTATGTATTATCAACAACAGAGTTTTCTGCCCTTCCTTAAGATTGTTGTGGCATTGCCAACAATGGTTGCTAGCTGCCGTGGTATAAATTTAGATTTTCTTATGCTCTACAACATTATTTTTCTACTGTTGGTAGTTTTCCAGTTGCTTGGCATTTCCTCTCTTTATTTGTTAGAGGTGCATGTGAGGTCCATAGGTTTTGCCTGCAGTTGCTATCAATTCACAGTGAGTATTCTTGAATTGACTGAATTGTTGTATGCAGCATCATTAGATAGAGATAATTGATAGTATTTAGATATTGTAGAAACACATGCCACGAAAGCTTAAGTGGAGATGCTTTTTTTTAAAGGGGCTGAGTATATGATCCATTTCATTTATTTCTTATTAGTCTCGTCCCATCTAAAATGTGTATTTGGGCAGGTATCCTTGATAGAGGCATACAAATTGATGGACTTGGTATGAAGAGCTTTATGACGTATGAGAGTAATGTTCTTTTTGCTCTCCGTTTCATGATTGACTGCAACATCGTCGGTGGCAATTGGATGGAAGTTCCAGGTGGAAAACATAAAAAGACAGCACGCAATCTCTCCTATTCCCAATTAGAGTTTGATTGCCTGTATCCTCTTGCACGGAAGTTTTGTAGTGGCTAAGCATGGAATCTCGTATATTTTATTTAGGATTTGCTTTTTGTAAAAAAAATTCCTCAATGAATCGTCTCAGTTTTTCAGACTTGATCAGCCATGCTCCTGAAGGGGGTTTCTCAAAGATGGCACCATTTCGCATATTAAGTTTTGACATTGAGTGTGCTGGTCGTAAAGGTCTTTTTCCCGAGCCCACTCATGATCCTGTCATCCAGGTTTATAGCAAATTCATCTCTTATTTTATATTTAGAGAACTAGTTTTATATGGAATTATATGGTATGCTGCTGTTCTTGAGCTTTTGGTTGCTGACATAAATTTTCTTGTTTTCCAGGTGTCCAATCTGGTTACCTTGCAAGGAGAGGATCAGCCATTTGTTCGTAATGTAATGACCCTTCAGTCCTGTGCACCAATTGTTGGTGTTGATGTCATGTCATTTGAGACAGAAAAAGAAGTTCTATTAGCTTGGAGAGTAAGTTTTTTAGCAGAAATTGTGTGGATAAAAATCTTGTACCCGAGGCAAAATATTAGAAGATAGTGCCGTTTGTGCAATTCATTAATGTGCCTATTAATTTTTTTCTGAGCTGGCCAGAAGGCATTCTCTTGATGACTTTGATTATGTGTTTCAGAAACTTTAGTTTTTAACTTCTTATACCTTTATATTGCTTTTACTTTCTAATGTATGTTATGCTGACATGTTAATTACGAGGCAAGGTTGGCAGAGATTTGGTAAAAGTTATTATGGGAAGGGATTTACCAAAAAGTTAACAAGAGTTATAACCTTTTCTTAAAAATAAAAAGACGCTACGAGGTTGAAAAATATGTTGTAGTTTCTCCTTCTCATAAAGTGTTCTGCTGCATGATGCAGCAGTGTTTTCCCTTCTTAAAATATGCTGTATAAGTAGTGGAAACACATCCTTTCTGTTTTCACTAACTTATAATTTTTATTTTCAATGCAGGATTTTATTCGTGAAGTAGACCCAGATATTATAATTGGTTATAACATCTGCAAATTTGATTTGCCTTACCTCATTCAGGTGGAAAAAATTAAATCTTGCTTTTTCGATCACTTTTGCTTCAATCATTTCACTATGCAACCTTGGTTGACACAGATCATTGATATGCAATTATTTTAACCAATTATATACACGTTTTCTGTTATCAGAGGGCTGAGGTACTAGGGATATCTGAGTTTCCGATACTTGGACGCATCAGAAATAGTAGAGTCCGTGTCAAAGATACAACCTTTTCATCCAGGTCATGTCGTAATTCTGGTTTCAGTTAGTTATACTTACTGTTGTGAAAAGTGTCATCTTTTTCCATTTTCTTTGCTCTTAAAATTGTTCTTATTTCTCTTATCTTTTGCTTAGACCTCTACATTTATTTGTACAATGAGAATTGTGACTGTTTTTCATCATCAAAACTTTGTCAACGCTAACCACCACTGTAAAGAATGTAGTGTAACATGGTATTATCAAGAACTCTTGCTGAAGCTTTTTGCAACCAACATACAAGACTCGAACACAATTTGAATGAAGATAATAGAGGGAAGCATCTTCTGCCAGTTTAAGGTCTCTTGACCTCTAAGAGAAGCCTTTTCCCATACTATTTTCCTGTGGAGATTTATGTGGAAGAAATACGATGGAGAGATTATATTCTCGGTGATATTTTCCCAATTGTATGGGAATATTGATTTTGTTATTACACAATCTTTCCTTTTAGAATTATTTATAACCCTATAAATAAAGTATTGTCCTTCGTAATAATTAGACAAGTTTATTATGTACGATTTATAATTTCCAAAAAAATTTATGTCTACAACCACAACTTTGGATGTACGTTGATATCAATATATGAAACTCGAGTTCATTTGTGCTGTATGTTGTCTAAGGAACATTTAATGGAGTTCCATGCCTTATAACTTGTTGAGAAGTTGACTGATTGATGCTTTTGGAGCTGCAGACAGTTAGGGACTCGGGAAAGTAAAGAAGTTACTGTGGAAGGAAGAGTTCAGTTTGATCTGCTCCAGGTTTCTCTTTTTTCT
The DNA here is from genome assembly GCA_903798375.1 of Fraxinus sp. D2006-0159. NCBI lineage: Eukaryota > Viridiplantae > Streptophyta > Magnoliopsida > Lamiales > Oleaceae > Fraxinus > Fraxinus sp. D2006-0159. Next base: position 8,675 of record CAIGRQ010253228.1, on the reverse strand, counting down.
CATTTTACATGGAACTGTATCAGATGATATCGGGGTGCCTTTTTGAATGATCCAAAATATCTTCTGGATGTCTTCCTCTTGCATCCACAAAAATCCTTGTATGGTTCATTATCCTCTTTCCCATCTTGTTTGCGCAGGTTATGCAGAGGGATTACAAACTAAGTTCTTATTCGCTAAATTCCGTGTCAGCACACTTTCTTAATGAGCAGGTGAGCCTTTTCTTAAATTCTTTGTGGACGAAAGTCCCTATATTGGATTCTGAAATAATGCTGGAATTCAAATAATTTTTGTAATTAAAAAATGTCGTGCCCAAGTTGAGACTTATTTGCTATTAATCACTCTTTCAGCTTCTGTTGCACTTGTTAGTCAGATGAGCTTTACTGTTCTGCCTATGTCTAGATGCAGATTTGATATCCTTATTCCTTTCATCCTGATTTCGATTGTTCTAGTGAAACTATTCTGCACGATTGGCTGCATTTACTTTTGTAATTTTAGTGTCAGATGTGATTGGATCAGCACAGCTTTCAGAAGGGTAAGATTACTCACTAGAAAAATTATCGTAGCACCTTGCACTACAAATACTTGAGCTATTATGGAGAGAATTATATGTAAATCTTCAAGAAGAAGAATTTTAAGTGTGCATTTGCTAAGGACATCATGGGCACGTTTTGCATGGCTTTTGTGAATCCACCCATTTGGTTAATTTTATAAAAGTGCTTCTTCTAGTTAGAAGAGCTTATAAAGGAAGTTGGTCCAATGAGGTTTCCTTTATATATTCTTTTGAAAAGGAAAACTCTTTTAGAAATTGGTTTCCAAACACTGGTTAAAGTAATTTTCTCATGAAGCTCTTTTGCAAGAAGTAGATGCAAAAGAAGAAGCCCAGCCAAATTGCCCATGTGCTTGGTTTGACTAAGGAAACACTTGTTACGCAGGATAAAATATAATTAAGCAAATGACATGAGAAACATTAAAGAAAGATTTTTAGTTTTGTAAATGAAGGATTATTGGATGAATGATTAGGGAAACAAAAGAATAAAATAAAGTTTTATCTTTCTTGCCATTTATATTTAATTTACTGGATTTGAGGTAGTTGAGAAAGGCCGAAAAATACCATGCTTATGCAAGTTTTCAGGAAAGAGAAATATGAAAATAACTTGTGTATAAATGTGCAATTATCTGCTCTTAGTACACAGTAATTGCGTCATGAAATCTAACTAATCTAATTTTTTGCTGCATAATTAATAATGTCCCATTGAAATTATGAGTTGTCATGAGATACGTTAGTGGTTCTGCTTGAGTGTCATTCATCATGATGTCCAATTTGCCTGTCATTTGATTTGGCCATGTTACGACGCATTTACATTTTTCTTTGCCTTGTTCCACCATTTGACATGTTTCATTGAGTTCTTTTCTAACTAATTTTTGTTTAATATGCATGCAGAAAGAGGATGTCCATCATTCAATAATATCTGACCTTCAGAATGGGAACTCAGAAACTAGGAGGCGTCTTGCTGTTTACTGTTTGAAGGTACAAATATATCTTTGGTTAAGCTCGTACAGTTGTATGGACAATTAAGTAGCACGAACTTTTCTTCTTGCCTATGAGAAGAAGGAATATAGAAAAAAAAGCTTGCTGCCTTTCTCATTGTTAATAAAATCAGTTCAACCCATTTATGCAATGAATTATATTCCACCACATTAAGGAAATATTGCCCTCAGTGAGGAATTAAGTTACGACGAATTATGCTTCAAGCTTTTAAATGACTGTAACACCCAAACTCATTCATAAGGCTGTGTATGTACTTTGGCTGAATCTGAAGTCAAGCCAAGCCAGCTGACTGACTGGATACTCTGTAATAAGTTTTTAGATGCATAATCCACCAGAGATGGGTGAGTGGGGAGACTAGCATCTTAATGCATAAATATTCGTTTACTAAGTGTAACTATGTAAGCCAGCTTCTTACTTAATTGGGATCGTATCCATAGAATTTTCATGAAGCATGATTTAACACAATTTGCAAGGCTTTGTTCATGAAATTTATAAATCATATTAATGTTTCATCCATTATAAAGGAATATAACCTATAAAAAAGAAAAGAATAAACAAGCCTAGTAAATGTAATTTTATAATATTTATGTATCACTTAGCTCCTTGAATATAATAAGATTGGCAATGTATGTTGCTTGGACTTAGCTGGAGTGTCAACACTGGCTGCTGTCCAAATTTTGAGCCTATCGAAATCTAAAAGCTTTAGCTGTAAAAGGGTGGTAAATCATGTTTCAATCATGCTCCCTCACGTGTATGCTAGATTCATTTGTTCCACTAAGCCTGGCATGTGAACAAATCTTTACAAGTGGGTGGCTTAGAGACTTCTATCTGGACCCTTGCCTACTTTGATGCGATATTGAACCTCTTCATCTAAAATCTTTAGTAGGGAAAACTTAAATTATGTCTTCAACTGGTCTGCAAACCTCTAAAATCTGGATAATGGACATGGAAAAGTGTTAAATATTTTAATCTTTTTCCTTTATTCCTGTGGTATATATGCATAGTGTAACAAAAACAGTTCTAAATGCATATCCAGATGGGTTTTCAATGGTTATATAACAAATAAAATAACTTTGATTTGTGTTTTAAATCATGCTCAATGAATAAGATCATATTTTGTTCACTTTGTTAGTGTGACTGTTTTATTTGTGACAGCTATTCTAAAGTTCAAACTAACATCAATCACTATCAAAACATAGGTCTCTAAGATATTGGCTAAATAACTTAGTTGAGAATTTTCATTATGTGTGTTTAGTTTGTCATGATTAAATCTAATTCGGCGATTCATCAGTAAGGGGAAATTAATAGCTGAAACTCAAAACGCTGCAGAAAAGAAAAAGAAAATAGTCTGATGGGAAAATTCAATTTCAGTATCTATGTATGGGTACTGAATGTAATAAACATTTCCAGGATGCTTACCTCCCTCAACGGCTTTTGGATAAGTTGATGTTCATTTACAACTATGTGGAGATGGCTCGAGTCACAGGTGTTCCCATTTCGTTTCTACTATCCAGGGGGCAGAGCATTAAGGTTATTTCATCACTTTATAACTATGGAATTTTGATCAGTTTGTGGTCATAGGCCAGCTGGGAATCTTAAATATGACCATTACCTTCAGGTTCTTTCTCAGCTTCTACGGAAAGCAAAACAGAAGAATCTTGTTATTCCAAATGCCAAACAGGCTGGATCGGAACAGGGAACTTTCGAGGGTGCAACTGTAAGTGATAATGTTTTTTTCTAGACATCCGTGAAGACCCGTCTAACCAATGTCCTTGGAAACAAGTTGAGCATTGTCAATTGACCAACATGCTTAAGCCCATTTTGTCATGTAGTAGTTGTCCAAGATCTTACAACCGTTTCAATAAATCCCACCAACTGCTGGTGGTCAAGACATTGCAGTAGTAATGCTCTATCATCTTTATTCGTTTTCTTTGATATCAACTATTCGAGGTGAAAGAAATCCTAGCTTTGGTGTACTAATCTCTCTTCGGGAAGATGATTTCTGAGCAAGTGCTGACTTTTTAAAGGGATTAGCTTGAATCTAACATTTTTGTATTGGAGGTTTTCTAAAGATTAGGGTAAAATTTATTAAATACGCCATTCAATGCAAGCATAGTTGAATTCTTATTGGTAAGTTTTATAACAATAAGAAGTAATAAAATTATGTAAACATATATTTTGTTTTACATGTAATTAGTAAAAGTAGTGAAATAGAGCATGAAATCATAAGCTACCAAGCAGTGGGAGGAGCCACGTCTCTCAAAGAGAAAACTGGAATTTTTTTATTTTTTATTTTTTTATCAACTCTGAATTTCGAAAAAATGCAGGGATTGGGATTTAACTGTCCCCTGCATTTTATGGGTGCTGTGCGGAGAAGGAAAAGTGATAATTATTTAGACCTGGGAAAGAAATTCAAGTGTTAAAAAGTTGAATTTTTCGAATGTGACCATTTTATTATAGTTGTGAGAAGCACCCTGGACCATTGTAATTTCTCTTGCCTTATGTGTTGTGGCCTGTGCATAGTTCCTCACCTCTCTTTAAGTGGGTTGCTCCTCTAGTCTGGATAAGCAATGAAATGTTTGCTTACTAAAACGATTCATAATGCAGGTTTTAGAGGCAAGGGCGGGATTCTACGAGAAGCCTATTGCAACACTGGACTTTGCATCTCTATACCCATCCATTATGATGGCATATAACCTTTGTTATTGCACACTGGTGAATATTCTTCACAACATGCACCTTTTCTTTTGAAGTGAATCATGATTTTGGGAGTTGAGAAGATACATAAATTATCAAAATAATTGTCTCCCCTGAGATGCTTGTGATTTTAATTGCAAATATTTTCATTTATTAATGATTATTGTATAGGTAACTCCAGAAGATGTCCGGAAACTTAATCTGCCTCCAGAGTGTGTTAATAGAACTCCATCTGGTGAAACATTTGTCAAATCGAATTTACAGAAGGTTAATTTTTCTCTTTAGATCCTATTATTTATCATACACATGTGGCAAAAGTCATATCTCTGATATTGTGTAAATTTCTCTTCAGGGAATACTTCCAGAAATTCTTGAAGAACTTTTGGCTGCTCGTAAAAGGGCTAAAGCAGACTTGAAGGTGCTCAAGTTATTCATTCTAGTAGTGTTGTCTGATAATTGTTTCAATACTCGTCTGAAATATTTTTGTTCTCCAAAATTACATGTTATATGCTGCTTTGTGTTTCGAATGAGAACAGTTCTCTATATTAACTGTGATTTGATTTTAGGAAGCAAAGGATCCTCTTGAGAAAGCTGTATTAGATGGTCGTCAACTGGCTTTGAAGGTATTCTTTTGTACAATTAACTAGAGTCCTCTTTTATGGTTAATATGTTTTTGCTGTGTCTTGACTATGTTTATGTTTGGTTTAATATGAAGTACACCTGCAATGATCTGAGGAGTTTGATATTTGCTGATTTTTCAGATAAGTGCGAATTCTGTATATGGGTTTACAGGAGCTACGGTTGGTCAATTACCTTGTTTAGAGATATCTTCAAGTGTTACCAGCTACGGTAATAGATCTGGCTGACAAGCCTTGCATCCTACTGCTCAATTCAAGTTATATTCTTCTAATTTGTATAAAAGTTGTGCAATGCTTCATGATTTTCTTGTTACCTATCAAAAAAAAAAAAAATGCTTCATGATTTTCTTGATCTGATGAATTGGCCATATTTCCAAAGGTCGACAGATGATTGAGCACACAAAAAAACTTGTGGAAGATAAATTCACCATTCTTGGTGGCTATGAGCACAATGCTGAGGTATTCTATCCATAATTATTGACCAGAAATTTAAATCTGGTCCATCAATGTTCTTTAAAACTAAAGTCGAAGAATTATACTTGGAAATGTATCTTGTTGCTGTACTTTCTCGTGGAAAACCAGTAAAATGAACTGAAACTCACCTGGGTATATTTGTTTAGGACAATAGAGCAAGACTTTGTTTTAGATTATAACAGAATCTTGCATAAGCTAGTAGGTGGTGGTTATTTTGTTTCATGACTGTCCCAGGACAAAAGATTTTTCAAAGTAATACCATTCTCTTTATATTATTAGTGGAAAGAATTAGAGATTAATTTCCCTATGTTGATAAGGGTAATGGTTACTTATGTTGTCTCTCTCAATGTTTCTTGAATTCTCTTGACATTTTTAGACATATCTGACATGTACGATATAAGTTTTTTAAATCGTTATATCTATATAAAGTTTATGCCCACCACCAGCCTTTTTCTCTTCTAGTTCATGTTAGTTTCTTGTCTATTTGCCTTCTCACCCCATTAAGTATATGTATTCTGTAATCTGTATACTACTGCATTTTCTTGGTCACAGACCATGGCGTGATCTCCCCTTACATTGTGATAATATTGTCATGACAGATCATATATGGAGATACAGATTCAGTTATGGTGCAGTTTGGCGTGTCCTCAGTGGAAGCAGCCATGAACTTGGGAAGGGAAGCTGCTGACTACATTAGTGGTACTTTCATCAAGGTAAGTGACATAAAATGGGAAAGAGAATGAAAAAGAAGAGATAACAAGATTTGGGAATTTGCTAGAGAGATTATGAGGATAACCATATCACTCATAGTATCTCTATAATTTAATAACACTTGTCCTGTTTATACTTAAAAAGTTCCTAGCAAAAATGGATAGTAGCAGAAGTAATGAAATGAAAAAAAAATATTCCTAACTTAAAACTTATAATTACTACAAGAAAAGAAATCAAAATCTACTTTTATTTTTACGCGTAGAATACGTGAGTGTGCACGATTGTTTTTAGTCAAGATAAGTGTGTGTTTGGTAAGTCTCCAGTGCAATCTCCGTAAGTTATAGTAAAAGTTTGTTCTGTCCCTTTTTATGGCATCTTGTCAAAATACATCACTGCCTCAAGGAAAGTTTTAGATACCTGTGGGCACTTCATCTCATATTTACAGCCCATTTCTTGAACCTTCTTCTTCAAGAAGACTGGGAAGAATCTAGAATCTGCTTCAGAAATATATCCACTGCCATTTATAGAAGAATCTGGACTTAGCAAGCTGCTGATTTTATTTACATGGTGGAATTATCTAGACTCCAAAGCCACCAACAGACACCCCTATAAATATGATTCAGCACTTGAATTTGTGTACAGAAAGAATGAGAAGTGAGAAAGAATGAGAATTAGAAAGATGGAGAGAGTGGAGCTTGTGTGAGTACTTCCTTTTCCAAAAATAATTAATAGAGAGAGGTGCGTTTGTTATAAAATCAAATTGTACAAGTGTCTCGTTTGTTATTAAAGAGATTTTTTTTTTATTGTTTATTATTTTTTAGATCTTGTTTATCATTCGTATCCGGCTATTTTTAAATCTAAGAAGCTGTAATGAGCATCTAAGAGTTGTTGCTCAATATATTTTTGTCAATGCTCTGCGGAGGGAATAGTGTGAATTGTTTATAAGGACTTGCTAAATCGTACTCATCAATATTGGTTTAAGCATTTTGGTATCAGTTGGTTAGTTTGCAACTATGTTGGTAGTGCAGGGGTTGTACCTAAGTCCTTACAGGTGTATCAGCCACCATCGTGGTACTATCCACTTAGCTGAGCTTCAAATGTTGGAGTGGGGCATTCATAATGGGTTAGATACGGCCAGGATTTCACATATACAAGTAGGGAAATTGTAACTCCTCATGCACTTGGCTTGTAGTTGTGTAGGATTGTGTGATAGGTTTACAAGGATTTTGCCATTTTGCCTGTTGATTTGTGTTAAATCAGTTTAGGTCAGTCAATTAGGCTCAACTCTTTTTTTTTACAGGGCAAGGAGTGTAACAGGGGGGTTCTTACACATACTTATAGCGATTCTTTTGTGGCAAAGTGATCGTAATGTTTTCTACACTTTTGATTGTGTGTTATGCTAATTATTAATTCAGACAAACCAATCCACTTATTTGTCTATTATTTTCTATAATTAGGTAATTACATATTATGTAGTTTTCAATAATCTTATTTCATTGGACGTTTTGGCAGATGTAGTGGTGGATTGAGTGGACTAGCGAAAATGACTCGTGTAGCCAATTGCATGTTTATTGTAAATAAGGCGTAGTTTGTTTTGTTGTTGGATGATAACATATACGTAACCTAATTACGTATTTCTTAACCTACCGTCAACCATGTATGCATGTATCTTTCCTTCATCTACTGCTGCCTTTAGATGCTCTCTGATTCAGCATGGGTTCTATTTTTATCTTTTATCTCATCTTGGGTAGTACGGATTGAGTTGATTCAAAGTGGGGAACATCAGAGAAGTGGTTTAGAATGTAATCCTCTAATGCTTTCTAAACATACAATTAACTTTAGCTTAATTTATCCTTTTGCATTTGGAGCTTGCTTCTCTTTTACATAATATCATTCTAAATTAACCGTCATATTATTTAATTCTTCAACTTAATCAAGCACTACGTGTCTAAAGATCTTTTTCTTCATTTGCTTTGTTAAGTCAGCTCTCTGAACTCCTAACTGGCTTTGTAACTTCTGATTCATCAAGCTCTCTGCCTTTTCTTTCTCCCCCCCCCCCAAATCTTCTATCTGATTCAGCATGGGTTCTATTTTNTTATCTTTTATCTCATCTTGGGTAGTACGGATTGAGTTGATTCAAAGTGGGGAACATCAGAGAAGTGGTTTAGAATGTAATCCTCTAATGCTTTCTAAACATACAATTAACTTTAGCTTAATTTATCCTTTTGCATTTGGAGCTTGCTTCTCTTTTACATAATATCATTCTAAATTAACCGTCATATTATTTAATTCTTCAACTTAATCAAGCACTACGTGTCTAAAGATCTTTTTCTTCATTTGCTTTGTTAAGTCAGCTCTCTGAACTCCTAACTGGCTTTGTAACTTCTGATTCATCAAGCTCTCTGCCTTTTCTTTCTCCCCCCCCAAATCTTCTATATTGAGTTTTGCTATGAAAAATGACTGTTATGTACTCATTTCTCAGAGATCATATGTTTTTAAGACTCTCTCTTGCTCCCCTTTTTTTTTTCCTGCCTTCTTTTCCTGATGTACTTTTTCTCATCACACTGGTGTGATCTATTTGCTTTACAGCCAATCAAACTTGAGTT
>CAIGRQ010253227.1:0-11820 GCA_903798375.1 Fraxinus sp. D2006-0159 | reverse complement strand
CTCATTTTTAACCACACATTTTGCAATAAAATAATATTTTCCATCATATCAATAACTTTTCCTTCTTTTTCAACCACACATTCTCCATCAATCTACTATTTCATAATACATTCTTTCAAAATAGTGTGGTTCAAATCACGTACTATCTCAATATTTTAGCAAACTTTAAGCTACCGCAAACATGTATTACAGAACTATCCGCAAAACACCACTTCCAACCTATACGAATTTTCGTTTTCAGCAGTTGGACTGAAATGCAACACCCTCCTCCCATAAACCCTAACCCGAATTCGGACCCGTATTTCACCCATGCCTACCCAGGTTATTCCACAAATCCTAACCCTAATTCTGATCCCCTGAAACTACCCGTTTACACCGGCGTAGATACAAGTAGTACATTGGTTCAGCCGTACCCTCCTGGGGTTGACCCCCCATATGTGCCCACACCTGTGACTCCAACGGTCACATACTCGCAGCAAGCACACAGCTTTGACCCACGACAGTCTGTGGTCGCTGCTGACACTGCCGTGCCTTATTATCCGGACCTGAATGCCGCCGCCGTGCAGAATTGGGTGGCAGCTATCTGGCAACTCGGGACAAGTCTTGGTACAACTGTATGTGGATTTTTGTTCTCAAGTATTATTTTCATTCGATTTTTTGATGCGTTGAATTGATCCTAAATTTTGCTGAATTTTGATTAATGTTGTTCAGGTTATATAGACCGGTATGATCTGTGTGTGTAACTTTGCGTTTGGTTATATGTATGTGAATGTAGACTCGTAGGTACATCGACTGGTTAGTTATCCTGTTGCTAAATATTGTTCCTTTGAGCATAAAGAAATTGGAGATTTGTTGTTTGCTGTAGTTAATTTTTTGCTGGATTTGCACTTCTGGAGCCATTTAATGTCTCCAGATCTGGGGTTTTTACTTAATTAAGCATTCTAGAACATTAACACCTAAGTTCTTGAAGATAATGTATATGGAATATATTTTTTTGAAGATAGAGATTTTGATTGCAGATAATTTATAATATATATTGTATTTTTTTCATATTTAGACGGAGTTCTTAATCAAAGTTAGCGTTTTCAACCATTTTATCTGTCAATTAATTGCTCGTTGCTGATCAAATGCTTCACCATTGTATTTGAAATTACCGTTGGTTTTCACAAGTCATCCTTCTTTCCGTTCTCTTCAGATTTGAGCTTACTGACAACTAGGTTTGATTACACCACATAACCAATGAAAGGAATTGTAGAACGTGAATATATCGAATAAATGGAGCTATTTTTAGCAATTTTAATGATGGAACTTTAGGTTACAATGGCAAATCAGTCTATTAGTGAAATATGGCAACTGTTAGATACCGTGTAAATCAGTGCACAATACAGTTATTCTTTTAGTTTCAACAGTTGCCTCAGCTACACGAGAATCACGAGTGCACAAAAATCTATTTCTTTTTCTGGATATATCCAATATTGCTGATCGAATTGTCTATTCACTGTCAATAGTTGGAATCACAAGCAAGATTTCTTCTCTCTTTGTATGCTGTTTCATTTTAATACCATTTTATAATAATTCAATACCTTTATCGGGTGGGTGGGGGGAGTATCAACCACGTCTTGTCCCAAAAATAAATAATGAGTTCCTTTCATCACTGCAGGGTGTAACGGTACCTTCCAGTGATACACAAAATTCGGTTCCTGCAAATGCCAATTCTACCTTTTGGACTAATCCAGAAGTTCAGTCTCAGAGAAATAATTATTGGAAAAGGACCCTGAAGAAGACGAAAGTTGTACAATCTGCGTGGTGTGAGGTTTGTAAGATTGAATGCAACAGTAAGGATGTCCTAGAACAACATAAATTGGGAAAGAAGCACAAGAAAAATTTGGAAAAAATAAACAGAATAACTAGTACAGTTGTTGCTGCATCTGCACCATTAATTGGACCACAAGAGAAACAGGACAAAGACAAAGCTACCGGTGGACAAAAAACACAGAAAAGGGCAGCGCAGCGAACGGAGGATTTGGAGACAAAACGAAGAAAAGTTCTAGAAGGAGGTGCAGCGGCTGATGCTGTGCGTGCATGTGTTTACTGTAATGTGGTTTGCAACAGTGAGACAGTGTTCAACCATCACCTTGCTGGTCAAAAACATGCTACTATGGTGAAGAAGCATGCAGTTGCTGGTGCTACATGAAAAGCGGATAGTTGGCTAACATTTCGAGTCAAATGTATATTACTTATTTTCCTTTTGATTTTAGAACTTTTATTTTATCGTTTTCCACATTCTTAGTTGAATGAGATGATATAAATGAACTGCCTTTTCACTTCAATAATTTAATGCAATAATAGATTTTTGTCTGAAATTCATTTGTAAACATTGTTTCTTTGCTCTTTTGGATCATTCAACTGTACATGTTTCTAGTTTTGGAATGCACTCGTTTCCTTCTTCAGGTTTATGATGCTTTACACTCTAGAAAGGTCGAGAGATTTGTAGTGATTGAGGATAAACAAGGTCAGTGCTTTTGCTGATATTCTCCTGCTTTGCATGATTTTTCTTCATCAAACCCTTTCCGGTTTTTCTACTGGTATTAGTATTCTCTTGCTATAGAATCTTTTCTTGGTCAAGCCCTTTCTAGTTTGCTTGCTGTAGAACAAAATTCACTTAGTACATAGTTTGGTTTTCTTTGATTTTGTTTGATGAAATCATACATTATGAGCACATCAAATGCAAGAGTAAATTAGCTCATTTTTTTTTATCATTAATGCAGAATGGCAGATGTATATGTCACATAACTTGCTTAAATTTAACACTTGAAAAACCAGTTATAGAAAGTGAAGAAATATTAGCAACATAGCAAGTGAATGAGATTTAAGGACACAAAAAAGGTTGAAATGCATTTTTTTTGCTTATTTGAGCGTAAGGATTACTGACTAATGCCTGCTTTTGATACAATAACTTTGACGTGTATTCCCGTTTTGCTTATTTGTTTCATGGTTAAAGCTAGCTTATTTTGGAAAGTCCTCAATTAGTTCAAGCGTCTGAAATAGAGCACGCCATTACTCTCTTAGTGCGTGCGCACACGTTTCTTTTTATGAAAACAAATGCTTTAGTTGTACTTTTATGCAATTTTTAGATTTCCCAGCCAAAACTCTAAAAGAGAAAGCAATTTGTTCTGAGAAATAGATGGAGCTTCCCGAGTGGGCTGACATACTTGTACAAATCCATTGATATTACAAACCAACTTAAAAGTTTACTTCAAAGGTATTCACTAGTTTGTTATTCTTCAAACCAAGCTTAAACATGACACAGCTGTATAATTCACCTTATTAAACAAGACATTATATTGCCTAAAAATAAAATAAGGCTAAAAAGACTGAGTTCCGCACCTCATTGTGCCTGCTTTTTATCTTCTTGAGTAGTTTACAGTCTCTTTTGTTTAAAAATTGTTGCATGTAATAATTTATTTTTTGTTCAGTTACTGATTTTACTATGATGTTATTGTGCATAGTTTGTCCTGAAATATATATCGATATTGGAATCTTCCAATTTTCAAATCAATGTTATGAGTTTGAGCCTCTAGGAAAAAAAGAAATGTGGTGAAATTTTTGACAGTTTCACATAAAAGTACCTAGAAAACATATTCATTCATAAATGTAATATTTTCCATCATTATTGAACTGGCACATCTTTCGGTGATTCGGTCACGGGTCATTCAAGATTATCAGATAACATTTCTTGAACCCTTTGTGTTTTCACCATGTTTTCCTTCACAAGCCTTCTCATTATCTTTCTCGAAGGTGATTTCGGGATAATGTCCACAAATTGCAGTTTCGAATTCGTTTGTAGGTACCAACATTAGATGCAACAAAGTTCATAATATCCTCTTCGCTTTCTTTTGCTTTTGAGCTTATAACAACGCATGCTGCTGGTATTTCCCCAGCTTCTTTGTCCGGTAACCTGCAAAACTAGTCCTTTTTCTGTGACATTAGTTCTTATAGTAAGCCGGGAATTAAAGTCTGTGATAGATAATACCCTACAACGGCCGTGTCTTCAACTGAATGGTGAGATAGAAGGATTGCCTCTAATTCAGCCGGAGTAACCTGTCAAATATATGTAAGAACCTGCTCAGATTTTTGGTTTTAGACTACGTTTCTGTACACAAAACTAAGCTTATATGTCTTGGTTGCAAATGCTTGATCGAAAGACCAATTTTTGCGCTGATTTGAATGGGTTATTGGCACAGTTATTTGGCCACTTTATGATACCTAGAATCCTTTGTATTTGATCAATTCTTTGATGCGATCCACAAGAAAAATTTCTCCATCATCATCAATGTAGCCAATGTCACCTGTGTGGAGCCATCCTTCTTTGTGTATAGTCAAGAGTAGTCTCATACTCATTCTTATAGTACCTGGAAATTTTTGCATAAATCCTTGAGTTGGGATCACTAAAAAGAATAAAAGAAATAGTAATCATTGTAGTGGTTGGCTTATACCTTTCATCACATGCTGGCTTCTAACAAAAATTTCACCTGGGCTGTTCTTGGGGAGATGGGATCGATAACTTTACTTCCAGATTTGGAAGTTTGAATCCCACTGAGTTTCTCTTTGCAATTCCATGGCCTTTATTTGGATCCCACATGCGTTAGTGTAATGCAGCTGTGCTCTGTCATTCCATATGCCTGGTAGTGAATCGTAAATGAAGTCAAAGAACTCTCTGGCAAATTTTGTATCTGGTCTCATAGAATGTAAATACCATAAAGTGTGCGTTACCTCTTGTACCTCAACGCCTGAATTTTTTTTTTCTCGAATTCTGTAAGAATTTCTAGGGCCAGCGGAGCTGCTGCAGTCATAACGGACCTAAGCTTGAGTTTACTGAGATGAAATTCGTCGACTATGGGGTTCTTAACCAACTCGTGATACAATTGGTGCAATCGTGCAAATATTCAAGTTTGGAAATTCACCTTGAACTTAGTCCATCGAGCTCAATTTCATTTCAAGCATGTTCGTGTATTACATGATCACTCCCACAATATTTTTCTGCTTGTTAGTATTCGACATAATATTTATGAGTTTGTTATCGTTAAAAGACTTTATATTTATCTCAATCAAGTAATTTTTAACTAAAAAGAACATTCACTTGTTGAGATTGCTTGCTCAACTTACATTTATGACCCACCTGTCCAAAAAGCCTAACTAGGTATATCACTAAGAAGATTTTAAATTTATTAATATACTAATAACGGCTAATTTTCAGTTGAAACGGATTGTATCACTAACCCCAAGAAAATTATTATCTCCCAATCCCAATTTTGAAAGTTTAAATCTAAAATGAGTTGATTTGGTTGAGCTACTGTTATAAAGCTAAATGAAATGGTCAAACCCCTTTGGGAGTAGCCGAGTTGGTGCGGAGATTGAAAATTACGAGTTCGAATTCTCTGTCAATACTTCATCGATCAAGTCCGTCGCACCGGGTTTAACTAATGTAGTTTATCTTTCTTGTGTGGTTTGCAGGTTCCTGCACATGGAATGAAGTTTACCCAGTGCGCATTCACGGGTAGATACTACGGATTTCCACGTCTAAAAAAAATGGTCAAATTTAATTTTTAATCACACATTTCATTTTATAACCTTTTTACCTATTTATTTTATGAAATCCACAAATTTTATCAATTTTATTCGTTAAAAACCTACCTCAAACAAGCCCCTATCCCCATTCCAATAAAAGTAGGACCCACTAAATTTAGCTCCCAAAATCACCCTACTCATGAGAAAATACGATGGATACGTATTTGAACTATTCCTTCAAAACATAATATCTTTGCATAAATTAAATTAAGATAGATATTCAGTCGGTTGAGATGTCAAACTACTTAAATGGTTCACGTTACCCAAGCCAACCCCAACCTCACCCCTTAACCCGAGCTCCATGGGAAAATTTTGAGTAAGATAGTTATATATGCACACGTGTTTGAACCATTTACTTAAATCATAATATCTTTAAATAAATTAAGTTAGACCGTTAATTCAGTCGAGAGGTCAACAACTTAAATGTTTCACCTTCTCCATGTCAACCCCAATCCTAATCCCAGCCTCTCTGTTTGTAGCATAACACGGTTTTGACCAAAAAAATGTTATATTATTAGTAATAATTAGTGTAATACTATTTTTGAAAATGTTGCACTATTTACCCAATCTATTGTTTGTATAAAAGTTAGTCCTACAACATTTTAAAAACAACAAAATAATCATAACACCTTTCACTATAGTTGTCAAATCTCTTCTATTTCATGGTTACGTGGCCTTTATATTTTGAACTTTATAAAGTTTAAATTTATTTTCAACTTGTGTTGGTGTTCATGATTATGAAGCGAGTCATGTTTTTACGAGATTCATGTGCCATTTAATATAGATTTGAATGATTTATGCCGTTAGAGGTTGATTATGCAAATGTAATTAAAGATTGAGGACTAAGTTTTTATTTTATAAAGATTGAGGACTAATTTGATATTTTAAGAATATGTGAGGACCAATACTGCGAAATTTCCTTAATATTTTCAATTTTGTTTATAAGCGTTTAATAGATTCGGACATTAACTCAAGGGAGAACAAGAGACACAAAATATACATTCTCCATTCACTCACCCGATCCAGAAAGATGCATTCAATCATCAGCCATTAATCTGTAAAGGCATGAAATTTGGTGAATACGTATATACGTATAAATCTGCCAGTTGGAAAAGTGTCTGAATCTTTTACCTTCTTTACGTTCATTTATTGATTGATCGATTTTGTGTATACGTAGATGTCTTTGATAGAATTAAATTGAAAAAAGGAAACCCTAGGTTAGCCGATTGGGCGGGATTTATTGTGGGGCCGTATAGAATTCAATGCGGCGGAATATATTGAAGGGAGGAAAAAAACTGGATTCTTGAATAGCTGTGGTGGCGGATCTGATGGTCAAAACTGCATCATTGTTTACAAACAATTGTTCGGACCGAGTTTTGAAGAGGAAGAAAATTATTGGTTTTAGTGTTGTAGGTAGCTGGAGGTGAAGTCGTGCAAACGGTAATTTTATTGATTTGAGGAGAGGGCAAGAGTGGGGAAGTGGATAGTATTGTAAGAGGTGGCGGAGAAGGAAGATGCAGCTGCACTTCTCACCTAGCATGAGAAGTATAACGATATCATCAAGCAGCAACGGTGGAAATAGCAATGGAGGTGGCGGGGATTTGATGAAGATCAAGGTCGCACCTCGCCACATCTCTTATCGCACACTCTTCCACACCATTCTGACTCTTGCATTTTTGTTGCCTTTTGTTTTCATTCTTACTGCCCATGTCACCCTCGAAGGCGTTAACAAGTGCTCTTCATTCGGTACTTACCACATTTTACCCTTAATTTTTAATAAACGCTTTTGTACTTTTTATGGTTGATTCCGTGATCTGTGTTACTTAGATCTCACTGGTATTTCTTGTTTATTTATTATACAGATTAGGGTTCTTTTGCTTTGTTTGTCAAGATGTTGCACTGTGTTGTTGGAACCGCTTCTGTATACTGGGTAGTCATTGATTGATTTGTTCACAAATTTGTTGAAGTTGCATACAACTATTTCGGAGATTCATTTACTCTAGTTTTTCAGTAGGTGGATCTAAATGATTACGGACAAGCAGCTGATACAAATAGATTTTGGAGAATTTAAAAAGTGAATTGATTTTGCTTATGGATTCTATTTTAGAAATGCAGTTTATTGAATATTATTCTAGCTGTTGGCTATTGCAACCACTCTTTGTGCTCCTGTGCTAGCATTAAATTTTTTTTTTTTTTACAAGCCTTTATCTTGGCATGTCAAAACCAAATTTATGACCGAGCCCAAAGTATATGATCTGGTACTAGCTCAAAGCTGTTGAAATATTTGAGGTGGTCTACTGTACATTTGAGTGCAACTTTCGGACATTGTTATGGTTGATATAGTGGCGTCTCTGCATCTTTTAATTTGTGTGTAGATATTTTCTAAACGAAGTGCCCGCTTGTTTATCTTACCTGCTATTTAACTACATGTTTACTTCTTCCGTTATGCTTGTTACTGTTCTTTTGGTTTTTCCTCTTACAGTAGTCTTCCTCCATTTATTTTTCTTTCTTTTTGGTAGATATCAGTATTCTTCTGTCTGTCTGTGTATCTTGAACTCCAATTATCAGCTCACCGTTTTGACATTGTTATAATTATGGCGTGCCACATGTTATGTGGGTGAATATGTGGAACACCAAAAGAGAATAAGTTTGTGGGCGATGCGAACTCACGTAGCAATTGAAACTGCGAAACCCACGAAGATTAGATCAAACCCAAGAAAGTCAAGAATCAACGTTTGAAAAACTCAACCCAATAAATTATTGAACCAAAGAATTATGACAATAAACTTATGAACCTTAATTAAATTGTTGAATGCCACAAGAATTTAATTCTTGATCAGTTCGGAATTAATTCAATAAAAAACGAGTTGAAAGCAATATGCTTCGCAATAATATCTCTCAAATTGTGTGTTTTAGCAATGAAAATAATAATCCTATTTATATGAAATTCATAAAATCTAGTTAAAAACGGAATTGCTCCTAAAAGATATAAAAAAAATATCATAAAAGAGTTTTAACTAAAATAGAAGTCTAAGGGAGATTTGGAAAATCGTGTCCCAGTTTTGAACTTTGCGGTCGCATAGGCCTTTCTTTAGCCTTCAGTGTGATTTCGGTATGAAGGCATGCGACCGCACTCAGGTTTGTGCTATGCAATCGCATAGTAGTCCGTCTTACCTCCAAGTTTGAGTTCTTGATTCAAATGCATTCCAACTTGTTTTCACTTCTATGCCCAACATAGAACTTGATTTTTGGCTTGTTAACTTCACCCTCGTGGACTCCGTAGCTTGAACAAGTGATTGCATGGCTTCATCTACTCTATTTGATCTCAAACTTGCCCTTAGCTTCTCCTCAATATGCATCGAACCCTTGATAGCTTGTTGCCTTCCTTGGATCCTATCAGAGGTATTAGCATCCTAGTTGTTAATGCGGCACTTTGACTCTTTGGTGATGTACATTATTGTCTTTTCTCGTGTCTTATGATTCACGTTTTCAATTAAATGTTTCGGTGCTAGCTTTCCATTTATATATGAAGATATATTTTATTAGTGTGTTTTACAAAACTTATGTGTTTCAGTTTTTGATTTCTTCCATGTCTCAGATTGTCTAGGAAGACGGTTGGGGCCAAAGCTTCTTGGTCGAACTGATGATTCAGGGGTAAATTTTATATTTATTTTTCTTTTGTATTTGCTTGTATTGATTTGTTTTTGTCTGAGCTTCATTTAAATTAACATTTTGATGCTGGTAATTTATCAATTTGTTCTTGTAGCAGAGGGTGGTTAAGGATTTAGTTAAGATCCTCAATCAAGTCAACTCTGAGAAAGTCCCCGATCGCTTGAAGCTCCCAGGGTCTTTCAGTCAACTTGTTACTGAGATGAAAAACAACAAATACAGTACCAAGGAGTTTTCTTTGATCTTGAAAGGAATGGTACGTATCACCTGAAAAATGTTACTCTCTCTTGCTCTCTCTGTCATGCCATTTGAATGGCCTTATTTATGGACACATACCTTTTTGCAAGTATAGGCTTTCATTTGAATTTTGAGTTGTACTAGATTTCTTCTTTCCCTCATTTCACTTTTTCCACTCCAGAAGCCCAAAAACATTAGCATGTTAGTCTCCATATGTTTGACTTTGACTTTTCCGTGGCACTAATGTATCGACACAATTCTTTACAGATTGGAAAAAAGGAAAAGAGACTTGACATATTCTTAATGTTTTTAAACATGCCAAAAGATGATCTTGGATACCAGATAATATCTGAACAAACTTATTTGATGAGACTGTTTATCTTTTGTATGTCAAAAACTGGATATAAAGGACTTTAAAATCGGAAAAGGAGCAGTTATCATCATATATAGGCAATGATCTAACATCTGACTACAAATTTGAAATCATGTTGCCCCAGTGTGGAAAAATTGCTCGCCGTTTATAGAAGACCCATTAACTTGTTCCTCACCTCAAAAAGGAAAAAAAGTAACGTGTTCTTTTACTATTTAATAAAGTAAACTGTATACTCCCCCATCCTTCCTCACACTCTGTTGATTTTCCTGTGGCCCAATAATATTTCCACAAGATCTGTACTACTGGTAACTGCGAAGAATTGGGGTCTGGTAAGCTCTTTCTGCTATAGGTTTATGAAATATTGATTTGATATTGAGGAGAGAACATTATTTGCAGTTTTGCAGTGGGATAGAATATGAAATATTGCAAATGCAATGTCTCTTATTAGCTGAATGTTTAAGAAACTACAATCTGTGCTTGACAGCTTGTTTCAGCTAGAAAATAAATTCATTATTAGACTTGTGATTTTTGAGGAATTGTCTTTGCTCTTTTTCTATATTCTACACGGAATGCAATCTATAGTCTATCTCCAAACTCAGTAACACCTTCTTCCCCCCTAATGAAAGAGGAAGGGAAAATAATAACTGGAAGCAAAAGGTAGAGTTAAAGAAAGCTTGGTGTGTTTTGCAGAGGCACGTTTATCTCCATGTAATTAATTTGTCTTGCTTCATTGAGACAAAGTTAATCACGATATTAAATGCACAATCTCAAAATCCTTTTGGGGTTTTCAAAGTTAAAATTTGTTTGGTAAGCAAATCTTCTGTTTAAGAGTTTTCTTGATTTTGCCTGGCAGTTAGAGAGATCTGAAAGGGAGATTAGGGAGTCCAAGTTTGCGGAGCTAATGAATAAGCACTTTGCAGCTACTGCAATTCCTAAGGGCATTCACTGCCTTTCTCTGAGGTTAACCGATGAATATTCTTCCAATGCTCATGCACGCAAACAGTTGCCTTCACCAGAGTTACTGCCATTGCTTTCTGACAACTCCTACCATCACTTTGTATTGGCCACCGACAACATTCTTGCTGCTGCAGTCGTGGTCACATCTGCTGTCCAATCAGCTGTGAAGCCCGAAAATATTGTTTTTCATGTCATAACAGACAAGAAAACATATGCAGGCATGCATTCGTGGTTTGCCTTAAATCCTATCTCTCCGGCTATAATTGAAGTGAAAGGTGTCCATCAATTCGATTGGTTAACAAGGGAGAATGTTCCCGTGCTTGAAGCTGTGGAGAGTCACAATGGGATCCGAAATTACTACCATGGAAATCATATTGCTGGGGCAAATCTCAGTGATACCACCCCACGGACATTTGCCTCAAAATTGCAAGCTAGAAGTCCGAAGTACATCTCATTGCTCAACCATCTACGCATATATCTNATGTTCCCGTGCTTGAAGCTGTGGAGAGTCACAATGGGATCCGAAATTACTACCATGGAAATCATATTGCTGGGGCAAATCTCAGTGATACCACCCCACGGACATTTGCCTCAAAATTGCAAGCTAGAAGTCCGAAGTACATCTCATTGCTCAACCATCTACGCATATATCTGCCAGAGGTATTCATCATTGAACTTATTTTCTTCCTTCAGGTGTTGTCACCCTTTGTAGTACTTAAGAATTAAATTGATTTATGATGGTTGAGAACTCTTGCTTAGATAATGGATATCACATGCCATTATCAGCCCGCAACATGTTTTCAGTTGCACCTGCTGTTTGTTTGAAAACTACATCATAAATCAGGTATGTAAATAAATTTTCCACAGACTATCCACTAATTGGAAGGGGAACATAGCAAACATATGATCTGGTTGTAACTGAGCATGCCATGGAAAATAAATGGTTGCTCAAGTTG
>CAIGRQ010253210.1:0-26656 GCA_903798375.1 Fraxinus sp. D2006-0159 | reverse complement strand
GAAATAATCTGTGATCAAAAAATTTGACGATATGTGACCAGTAAATAAATTCGTGACTTATAATTATGAATATGTGACCATTAATTACAAAAATGTGACTTTATTATCTTTATTTAATAAAAATAAAAATAAAACCTGATTTTTGAATTTTTAAACTATAAACATGATTTTTGAATTTAGAAACTTAAACACCTTATTTTTTCCCAAATTTATAACTGCTTAAATTCATGAAAGCTGTAGAAATTATCCCCATGTTTGGCCTCCATTTTTTCCAAAAAAAAAATGTATTTTTTTTTCTTTTTTTATTTTCAACTACACATTCTATAATAAAATAATATTACAAGTAAATTCAAAACTTTTTTTTAATCTTTTAATCACACATTTTTCGAAAAAAAAAATACTATTTCAAAATATATTTTCCGCCAAAATCTATTTTTAATGGAGTTGAGACAGGGACTACCTTCCACGTGCAGGTGAAATAACGTCAACAATTAATCTTTCAAGATACTAAGTTTTAAAACCAATGCATGTATATTAATGTTTCCTCTTTAATGCATGTATGTGTGGGTCTTTTTGTGGTTAACAGATTAAATTTTAATTTCATCACATTTTGAGCCTCTATTTTGGCTCTATTTTAATGTGAATTTGGGAGAAAATGTATTTTGAATAGTGATTTTTGGAGAATGTATGGTTAAAAGATAATGAAAAATTTTGAATTTACATGTAATATTATTTAATAGAAGAATGTAATTGAAAATTAGTTTTGAAAAAAATGTATTTTGAAAATAGTGGAGCCCAAACAAGGGCTCAATGTTTTTATTTTTTTTTAAAGTTCCCCACATATATCATGGTAAACTATAGTACAAATTATAAAAATATAAAACACTGTATAAATTAATAAATATTTATCGATAAATTAATAAATTATTCATTTATCAATAAATTAATAATCTCTCTAAAATAATGAATTTTCTCGGTCCTAACATTATTATTTTATATAGGTTTTACTATAGTACGAAGTTGTATGGGCAATTTGATCAGTCTGAAGCTCCGAGTACAAGGTTTCAACTATGGATAGCTTTTAGACAGTGTACACTTTTGTTTGGGCGAGAAAGTGTGTGTTTTTTTCAAATTATCCATTCATGTGTCAAACACGTGACACATGTAAAAAATGATGTCAAATAAAATGTACATGTAGCATGATTGTAACTTTTAAGAGAAAATCCAAGACACAATAAATAGCAAATAAAATTAATGGATAATTGCAGCAAAAGCTCCAAACCTTTAAAACATTGACGACTTTCCCCAAACCTTTGATTTGTTGTAGCCACCACCCCTAACCTTTCAAAAATATGCACCTGAGACCCTTTTGGATGGTTTCAATCAATTTTTCTGTCAGTTGACCAAGCAAATTGATTTTGACCAATTTTAGTAAGGATAAAATGGTAACTTTGACATATTATAATTTTCCAAATATTATTAACAATTAAAATAAAAAGAAAAAAGAAAATATGCCACCCGGCCCACCCCCACCCCCACGCCATCTTCACCTTCAACTTCGGCCAGCCATCACCCAAATCCTCGGACATACATACCACTAGAAAGCCCTCATCACCCTCTACAACTTCCACCCAATACCCTGCCTCGAATGCACCTGAACTTGTCGAAAATTTGAGCCAAAATAGCTTGCTCAAGTCCCCAAAAACGAACGAAATCTCCGATTCCGACAACATCCATGTCATGCCCAACATTCCAGGTAATTATATCCATCGAAGCGCCCCCGTCCATGGTCATCAATCATCCTTAAACGCACCGAAACAAAACTAGCAAACTACATCTTCGAACACAGCCACAACGCGCTTTCAGATGGCTTTTCCGGCATCGGTAGCGTGACTCATGATCGCAGACAACCACCACAAGCACCTACTCTTCATGGTGCGTCCAATGAACATATTGGTCTTACAAATTTGACCTAAATAGATACCCAGAGGATGCCAGCACAGAGGAGGATGTCAACCGTTTTTCTTTATCTTTTCCTTTTTAAATTTTTTTATTTAATTATCATTTTATTTAATTAATTTTAATAGATATTTACCATTTTGCCCCTTTAA
This sequence comes from Fraxinus sp. D2006-0159, assembly GCA_903798375.1. Classification (NCBI taxonomy): domain Eukaryota; kingdom Viridiplantae; phylum Streptophyta; class Magnoliopsida; order Lamiales; family Oleaceae; genus Fraxinus; species Fraxinus sp. D2006-0159. Next base: position 24,545 of record CAIGRQ010253210.1, on the reverse strand, counting down.
TTGATTAAAAATATAGTCAAAATTAATTTTTTGGGTTGACGAAAAAATGGATAGAAACCATCCAAAAGGCCGCATATGCATATTTTTGAAAGGTTAGAGGTGACGACTACAACAAATCAAAGGTTTGGAGAGAGTCTGTTAATGTTTCAAAAGTTTGGGACTTTTGCTGCAATTATCCTAAAATTAATCCAATCGAAATTTTTTGAAAAATACTAAGGAAAAATGTTACCTTGAAGGAAACAAGAGGTAAGGAACCGCGAGTGGGGACCACGCACCAAGTGGGAACCAAAGCAGCCGCTATAGATAGAAAATGCTCAAGCGGCCATGGAGGCTTGAATTTATCACTTATACCATACATAGCCCCATTCAAAACGACGCCGTCAAATGGCCTCACCGGACAAACCCCATCACGGCGGAGCGTGATCAGCAACGCAATTGCCCCACCCAATGACTCCGCATACAGAAACGCCGGAAGATTTGGGGCATAACCCGCACAAAATTTATTGAAAAATAGGATACATTCATCTACCACAAGATTGATATCCGGCAAATGGGCGATTAATCCCTCGGAATAGCCATGGCCCATATGGTCTATAGCGCAAACAGCAAAACCGTGTTTGGCGATATGGACAGAAGTCAACAGAACGAACCAGCTGGACTCTCCGGTGTAGCCATGGACCACGCACACGATACCTGTCAAAATTATGGTATCAGAATCGGGCAAAATCAAGCTTCACTTTCACTCATAGATAACAATACCTTTGATGGGAGTTTGATCAGGGGTCCACCATTGAGCGAAGAGCTTGAGGCCCTGCTTGCTGGTGATGTACTCCGAGGCGTGGCTCACCGAGTGGCGTGCGTAGAATTGTTTCGGACTCAATGAGCCAAATGGGCTTGTCTCGTTCGCTTCTGCTATAGGGTGCTTGTGCTCCATTGTTGGGGTTTGATGGGGTGGAGTAGAGTGGGTAAATAAGTTACTATCAAGAAACCTGGAGCTATCAAAATTATTGAAAGGCATAGATGGCAAAAACTGGTTAATTATAATGATGGCCGTTGTGGCCAAATCGAACCTCAAAATATTATTGTCTTGGCCCCTGTTTTTTTAAATTTATTTTTTCTCGAACTAATTTTTAACTATACAGTTAATGAGATCGACATTTTTATTAAATTTTTAGTTGCATATTTCATAAATTTTGATAAAAATTTACTAAAAATTCGATTTTTAACTAAATCAAATAGGGACTTCATTTTAGAAAAATTGATTTTGGAATGTTGTTAATTGCTTCAATTATACCCACTATAAAAAATTGTAGGAGACGGGGGCACACCCACATGACCCCACAAAATTTTTTGATTTTTTTTTTCCTGTAGTCCCTCACACTTTCTGCATTTGCACGGTCTATCTCAGCCTTTTCCTGTTCAGTTTGGCTACGCTGTGCTTGGATTTGCTCCTCCGTTGCTCCTCTGGGACTCATATCCTCTTGCCTCATAGCCAGAGGCTCTTGATAGTGGTAAAATGCGATATCTGGGAAAGATGTTAATTTTTCTGGTAAAAAGAGAATATCTTGGCTTGGCAGTACTAGTAAACTAACGTAGAATTGAAACATGATAGAAATGGAAAGAGTGAGCTCAAGGAAGTTGATCACTAAATTACATGCGCCAAAGATAACCTTGCAAATAACGCCTAGTATAGAAGTGACGAATCCGCCCATCCATCATTAGAGCTTTGGAAATTGTTGGCCGATACCATGTTACTGAGTATCTTGGATCAGCTGCATTCAGCAAAGCAATTCGAGCGCATGACCTTCATACATGTATGTATGTCAGCCTTGATGAAATAAAGCTTCTCAAGTATGGGAACAAGCACGATCCTGCTGACAATTATCACGTTCTTCGGTTGTATGATTATTTCTATTATTTCTCACTCTTTTTTCATTTTTGAGTGCCACCCCATTTATTTTATTTTTGTATTTGATACCATGTTCCTCTTAATTATGTAGCTAATTGACTTGTATAGTTGTATCGTGATGGTCATATTTTCCTTTCATGTCTTATTCAAGCATCTATAGAAATAAAGTTTAGGGGCTTGAATTTGTTCTTCTAACTCTGAACTCGTGTGCTCTTTTCTATTAGAAAAATGCTGCACATACATGGGCCACGTCAGTCATGTACGTGCTAGGGAGACAGGTGTCTACCTATGATAGTCTTATTTAAGGAAAATGTCATGTGTTCGAATTATGGGGACGCATTAAAAATTCGTAAGAGGTAAAATGAGTTTAGACTCTCACATAATGGATAGTACATAAGTTAACGGCTTGAATATAGAGACTAAATATCTTAGGAGGACAACTATTCCCCTGGCACTTGTAGGGCCGACGTGGCCCTATATGTGTAACATCGTCATTTCTATTAAAATTATATCTTCTTGACTCCTTGAATCTTGCTTCACATTATATGAATTTTTCTCTTAAGGTAATATATTGTGTAAATACAGTTTCCGTGAGTTTTCCACGCTAACTTTTGTATATTTTGTCTTTTCGATGAGTAGACTGTTTGTCTATGACAACCTCAATACCCAAAAGAAGGAAAAATGCTTATCTGGAAACCCCCCACAAAGAAACCCACAATACAAACCTGGAGGAAGGAAAAGTGGATTTTTAAAAAGTTGAATAAAAAAAATTGTATTTTAAATTTTGATCCCACGATACAAAAAGTCTAGTTTTGTCCCTTTTTGGAGAGGCTCGATCTCCATGAGAGATGATTGGAACACGAAAGATGAGGTGGACTTTTGAGTCCATAGGGGGTTATAATAGGACTCCATGCACCTTTAGGATGCTAGGCCTTGGTGTACTCATGAGGGGTTAGGAATCTCAGCCCTGAGAGTTGCCCGAGGCCATTCGAGGACGTCGGGATATGCGATTCACTTCTCTAGGGGTGGATCTAGGATCGATTAAAAAAAACTCAAGATGGGCTACTATGTTTAAAAAAAATTTTACACAACATAAAATTACCCACAAAAAATTGAAATGGCCTAAGAGGGGACTAGGCTAAAGCCCAATCAAATCTTCCCTAAATCCGCCACTAATTTATGAGATGATCTATCAATTAATGATATTTGCATGCTCTAAATTAGTGTTTAGCACCTCTGATGTTTAATAACATTACTACAGGACCTTGTGTACACATGGCTGAGGACTTGTATATGAGGCCGGGCCTGGTAAATTATGCTATCGTCACTCTTGAATTGAACCACGTTAAATTTATAAAAAAAAATAAAATAAAAAAAAAAAATGAAAGTTGAACTGGTTAATAGTCAGAATGGAACGATTTGCAAAATTAATTATGAGCCTGAAATAAATTAAAATTCAGAGGTCCATTTGATTGGTCGTTGGTAAAATTAGCCTGATTTTTGAAATGTTTGAGACGACTCATGATAAACAAGATATCTTTTTCCTCTTTATTATTATGTCATGTACTCATATTTGTTGAATACATACGTAAGAATCTGATCACTCCTTGATGATATTCATTTGGGAAGAATCTATAAACGACTTAATTTATAAATAGAAAAAAATAGTTGGTGAATACTATTTATGGGTTGATTGAATATGTGGTTGAAAATGAATAAATTTTTCACAAATGAAAAGGTTCAAATTTATATTTTAAAACTATTATACCATATTTTCAATTAAAAGAAACTTGAGGAAACGAAAAAAATTTGACCAAAAAATCCTCCTTCCCCATCCAGTTCCATGACTCCCATCCAATCACTTCGCGCTACCTATCCGGTCCATCGCTAGCTCCCCATAAATAAAGGGAAATGCTAGATGTTGATAACCCCCTCACATGGGGAGTGGGCCCGCAATTTTAAAAATCGGGGGCCCCAACCCCCATGTGGGGAGCTGTCAAACTGGTGTACACTCAAGCTTATTCATAAATAAATTAGGGAGGGGCCGAAGTGGGAAGAGTAGGATGAGGGAAATGTAAGAATGGATGGAAACTTGGAGGGGAAGGAGAAACACGAGTAAAACATATAAATGGTAGAGGTGGATGGGTAGGGGATAGGGGATAGGTATAGGAGCAAGGTTCGTTCGTGGAGGGATGGGGACAAGGAGTCGAGGGGGTGCACGAAGTTTTTTTTTAGTTTTTTTAAGTTAAAGTTATTATATAGACGTATATTTAAATTAATAAAATGTATTTCGCTAGTTGGTTAACGTACGATATTTTTAAGATTGACCAAGATTAAAAGAGAGTCAAAATATTTATTCATCATATTATAAATTCAAATATATTTTATGTACATTATCCCCAAATTGTTCAAACAACAATGCTAAATCTTTGACACGGACTTGTGGTTACATTTCTATTAACAGCAACATCATTAGTGTTAAAACATTAGTTTAGATGACACTAATGTGTCATTAAATGAGAAGTACAGTTAAACGAGTCACTTAAGTCCACATTTTATCGGGCATATCATATAACGTTATCTAGACTGGTGTTATATCACTAGTAATGCTAGATATATGACATTATTCTTCTATGAATAAGCACAAAAGGACGCTGCATAATTGCATTGTTTAATTGAGGGAGGGGACATGACAAATTGTACATTTAATGGTAAAAGAGAGGTGGTTGCAACTACCAACTTAAACCCCTTTGTGCATTCATTGTGAACACTCCAAGATTGCTCATTTTCATTTTTTATTATTTTCTGTCGACATTTTCTTTTTATTTCACATCAAAGGTCCGTATTATGTCATATTTTTAGTATGAAATTATAATGGATTTTATTTTTATTTTTTCGATAACCAGGTATCCCAGCGTAGCTACCATTTGCTTTACAACATAATGCGGAAAGTGGAAATGTGATTAGATGAAGTAAGATGAATAGTGTAAATGACAACTTCTTCAATGAAAAACCAAACAATATTATCCACCTTAATCGATGATAATAAAACCAAAAAAAACCTTTTTTCATCAAATAAGTAGCTTGCTTATTTGAAATGACCTCAACACTCCAGGATAATATGTGCCTTGTTTGGCCTCCATTAAATTAAAATTTATTTTTTTCTCTCTTCTTATTAATCACATATTTTTCAATAAAATAATATTACATATAAATCTAAAAAAAAAAAAATCTTTTTCAACCACGCATTCTTTAAAAAATTACTATTCTAGTTAAAATTTGAAATAATGAAGCTCAAACAGAGGCTTAATAACGTAATAATAAAATTATTGAAAAAATATCGAATATTAAAATTCAATTCATTAATATTCTGATATGTTAGATATTAAATTATTATTGCTCTGATTTATAAAAATTATGAATCATCTATTAACATATTAAATAATCCATTATTAATATGTATTGAATAATTTGGTTTTTAGGATTTTACAAAATAATTATTTTTTTCTTTCTTACCATGTTAATATAGCCGATAGGGGTCTAGAAATGAACGCATAACACGGTTTGGCTAGCTTTTGATTTGCCATTAAAACCAGATATTGCTACTAAAAACGAGGAAACATTTGTGGATTATCACCTTTTCTTCTATGGTTTCTTTTATCTCGACCAAAAAAAATGTTTGAATGAAAAATATAGAGTAAAACATAGAATTCAACAACATTGTAGTTCCTGCTGATTAACGAGGTCAAAACTCGTTGATCAATAAACAAGAATTCAAGAATAATCTTTTTGTTCATCTCGCGATATCGAAGACTTTTTTTATTCGCGCTTAATATTAACAATTTCAACAGAAAAAAATGTGGCAATCAAATGCAAAGTTAAGTATAGCAAGAAGGGGTGTTGGCAATGGCCTGGTTGCAGTTGCCATAGACAAAGACAGAGGAAGCCAATATGCAATCAGATGGACAATCGATAATCTGCTCTCCAGAGGCCAAACTATAATACTCATTCATGTTTTGAAAAGGGCGCCGTCTTCGAGTAACTATTTCTGATCTTTCATTGGATCTTACAATTCTTCCTATTCATGCACGAACCGTGCTACAGTGTCAGAATAATTTACATAATGTCACATGGGCACTTTATCGTTGGATTGTTTAAAACACACATCTTTTTCATTAAACCACCTCCCACCACCTAGGATTCTGGCACTACTTTTGGCACTATTCTTCTGGCAAAGTGGTTTAATCCTTCACGCATTAGCTTTTGAAAGCATAGCATACCGTTTGATTAGTGCGTGTAATAGTAATTTTGGCAATTTGAATCGAGGGTGGATGCAAGAATATGACAGTAACGAAATTGGAATTGCGAGAAATTAGGCTTCTTTATCTTATTTCATTTTGAAGGGCCATTGGGTTTATCTTTTTATATATATGCAGTTGGAAAAAATTATTACGCCCATGCTCTGAATGGAGCTGCACACAAGCAAATAGTCGAAAAGAGTGCAGAAGACCTATTCCTCACCTTCCATTGCTTTTGCACACGTAAAGATGTAAGCGGAAGTAACTCTTGTTTTTCATGCTCCATTGCAATATTATTGACAATCATTTGAGTTTAATATATAGTAAGGATGAGTTTGGTATGCTAGACTGTACAAGACCAGACGGGATTATGAGATCCCTATGAGAAATTTTATCAGTTGTTCTAATCGTGTCCAATCCAGTGTACCAAACATTGTAACTAGCCTTTCTTTTTTCCCATTTGGCTCTCATGTTCGACTCTTGTCAATAGATTCAATGTTTGGATGTTGTACTTGAGGATACAGATGTAACAAGAGCAGTAACAGACTATGTTACCTACTTTGCTATTGACAACTTAATTCTTGGAGCGTCGCGACATGGTTTTATCAGGTAAATTGATAAGTTCTGATTATAGCCAACAACATTTTTTGTGTAAAGTGAGTAATCCATGTCTGTTATGTGACAGACGACTGAAAATGGTAGATATTCCGACTAGTGTATCCAAAGGAGCTCCGGATTTCTGTACGGTTTATGTGATCTCAAAATCAAAAATCTCTTCTGTGCGGAATGCTTCTCGACCAGCACCATTTGCTTCACCTCTTTATAAACAAATACAGCAAATGCAAGAGCAGGCAAATAGTAATGGTTTTTACCCTGATGCGCGTCCCAGGCGTATTCCTAGCATGAGAGGTATGTTGTTTCCTTTGCCTAATTGACATTGTTTCCAGATTCAACTTTTTAGTTTAGTACGTTACAATGTACTGTTAAATTTAGCTTCTTATATGATTTAACACTGCAGCACCTGATATGACACCGCGAAAGGCTTCTGGAATGCTCGGCGACAATGAATTTATCAAGTAAGTTCGTCGTGATAAACCGTGTTTTTCTGAAAGTGAATAAGAGAAAATATAGAAAGAGTAAATTTTACTTAGTGAATTGTACTCATACCTACACTACTTGATCACGATACTAGCCCGCTACATTTTTTGGAGTACAGGTCGCCATTTGCGAGGGGAAGAGCGTTAAATGGAAGGTCATGTGCAGAGTTCTCAGAATTGGTTACTGATATATCATTCATAAGCTCTGGCAGGCCAAGCGTTGATATCGCGTCTACTATGCTCTGTGATAACATGGATACAAGTCGAACCTCACGTGTGTCAACCAGCTCAGAAAGCAGTTTGGGATCAGCGCGCTCCTGGGCTAAGGATAGTGACTTGAGTTCCTTTACTGATTTTTCATCATCGTCACTTCAAAATGTAAGGACACCATCTTGACGGTGAAACACCATATGTTCGGCTAGGCGTAAAAATAAATAAATAAATAAAACCTGCTTTTCTGACAAGAAGTTACTATCAAACAAGTAAGATTTTCTACTGAAAATCCAAACAAAAGGGGACTTTTTAAAAGCCCAAAAACATATTTGTCTAGAATAATTCAATAGCTTGATCATGCAGGAGCAGTCGTAAATTTTATTAAGGCAAGTTATAAAGTATTCTGCTGGTATTAGATTCTGATCATTGCTTCTACGCATCCTTTGAAACATGTAGGATGACGTGGAATCTGAAATGAGAAGGCTAAAGCTCGAGTTGCAGAAAACAATGGAAATGTACAGCACAGCCTGTAAGGAAGCACTAACGTCAAAACAGAAGGTTGAATCTATTTTATAGATTTGCACTGCTCTGTATGGAGCCTAATTGCACTGTACACTTTCCTCCTTGCCTACGGATCGACTTGCAAGTGGCAAGTGGACATAACTCAAATGTTGAGAGTGAAACACTGTAAATTTGTGTGGCCTTTTCTCGTTTTCTAACTGTTTTAATACAGGCGGTGGAGCTTAATCGTTGGCGAATGGAAGAAGAACGAAGATTAGAAGAGGCTCGACTTGCAGAAGAAGAAGCAAAAATGGTTGCTGAAACAGAGAGAGCTAAATGCAGGGCAGCCTTAGAGAATGCTGAAGCAGCTCAGAGAATTGCAGAATTAGAATCACAAAAAAGAGTAAATGCTGAACTGAAAGCCATTAAAGAGTCAGAGGAGAAGGAGAACGAGCAAAATACATTAGCTCAACAGGAATTAATATACAGGCGCTACACAATCGAAGAAATTGAAGAGGCAACAGAATATTTTTCTGAGTCTCGCAAGGTTGGAGAAGGCGGCTATGGCCCTGTTTTCAAGTGTTATCTCGATCATACACCAGTGGCAGTGAAGATCTTACGTCCTGATGCTGCTCAAGGAAGGTCACAATTTCAGCACGAGGTAATGGCGAAGCAAAGTAACATTACAAGTAATTTCATTTTTCAGTAGAAATAATAGCATTTGAATTCTGCAATTGCAATCCCCATTCTTCCTAAGCACTTAAGCAGGAACAGTGCCTGAGGTTAAGTGTTCTCGCCACCCATTTATGAATATTGTTCACGTGTGAGCCCTTCGAGGTAAAATGAATTCGGCCTGCACATGAGGAGGCAAGTGAAGATTATATTTAAATAAATGAACGAATCTCCTTTATAACAACTTAAACTAGTAGACGAGATGGTTCAAAATTGCTTATGAGAGGAATTTTTTTGAAGATTTAGAAGCCCCTTAATAGACAATTCGTTCATACGCCTAATGCAGGTTGAAGTGCTGACTTGCATGAGACACCCAAATATGGTTATACTCCTTGGAGCCTGCCCAGAATATGGCTGTTTAATTTATGAATACATGGCTAATGGTAGCTTGGAAGACCGTCTCCTCCGGAAAGGAAACACGCGCCCACTCTCGTGGCAACTTCGGTTCCGAATAGCTGCAGAGATTGCCACAGCCCTTCTCTTTCTTCACCAGACGAAACCCGAACCACTAGTGCACCGTGACCTCAAACCAGGAAATATTTTGCTTGATCACAACTTTGTAAGCAAGATTGGTGACGTTGGATTGGCTAGGCTCGTCCCTCCTTCTGTAGCTGACGATGTAACACAATACCGATTGACCTCAGCAGCCGGAACTTTTTGCTACATTGATCCCGAGTATCAACAGACGGGAATGCTCGGAGTTAAATCCGATATTTACTCGTTCGGCATTGTACTTCTTCAATTAATATCCGGTAAACCAGCAATGGGCTTGACTCACCACATTGGCCGGTCAATTGAGAAGGGGACGTTTGAACAGATGCTCGATCCTTCCGTGCCAGATTGGCCAGTTGAAGAAGCCTTAAAATTTGCAAAGCTAGCACTACAATGCGCAGAATTAAGAAGAAAAGACAGGCCAGATCTTGGCAAGGTTGTTTTGCCTGAGCTTAATAGATTGAGAGAGTTCGGCGAAGAAAATATGACCCATTTCTTGGTAGTTGGCAGTACAACTCCGTCTCCTAATCAGAGTAACGCGTCTTTAACGCAGGTCAGTTGCTGATACATTTCAAGAATTTAACATTTTTTATGCCATTTCGAGGGATACCTACTACTCTGAAAGTAACTCTTTAATAAATATATATTTTTTTCAAAAATACTGTTCTAAGTATTCGGAGTGTTGAATATTTTGCCCCATGGCTGAAAGAAACTGTCAATACAGAGCAAATCCATGCTAGTATTTGAGTAATGACTTGTGCTACTTATTGGAAACAGTGTATAAAATTTCCAGGAGTTTTTGATGAATGCAGAAATGATTGAAATAATCTGCGGATGCTTATGCAGGAAATCATGAGCGACCCTCGAGTACATTCTGGATCGAACAGCTCGAAAGGCAATTCAACTTCAGTATCTCTGCCAGAATAGCTATCAGTTATTCTTCATCTCATTCGATTCAATGGAAAAACTGATTGAATCTGGCAGCAGACAACGAAAGTTATCGTGCGAAACAATCCAAGTAATCTTCACAGTTTTGTCGTTCATTCTACTTGGGCTATTTTTATCTAGCAAGTTCGTAATTATGATAGAACGAGTGAGCTCGGGCCACAGAGGGCTCTGAAGCTCATCATTGTACAGTTTTTAGGTGACAGGACATACAACAATCTTGTTCATGTAGAATGTCTCTGCTTTGTCTTTATCAATGTGAGATGTATATTATAATTAATATTACCCATAATGTTCGTGGAATCATATGCTGTTCACTCCATGGATGCCCAAACGTTTCACACCACTCATCTAATTCAATATTGTTTAGTACAACTGAGAAAAATTTCAACTTAATTTCCTNTGGAATCATATGCTGTTCACTCCATGGATGCCCAAACGTTTCACACCACTCATCTAATTCAATATTGTTTAGTACAACTGAGAAAAATTTCAACTTAATTTCCTAAATCCCATTTAGTGGGATCCTATCGACGTACCAAATTTGATCAAGAAGCTTTTGTAGGTTGTTTACTCTTTTCTGAATCAATCTTCTCCTTTAGAGCTTCCCAAAAGGCAGGTATTGCAATATCATCAGGAACTTCCTTGAATGAAGGGAGGTAAATCACATCCACAATCACATGGTCACCAGTGCCTTCTTGAACCTGGAATTTCATAAAAAGAGAAAAACTATAAATGTAAAACCTGGAATCCAGAGATATACAAAATGTTGAAGAAAGTCAATTGAAATTCTTGTTCACAAGAGATCATGCTCCATCCTCTCTCCAATGAAATTCTTGTTCATTACATTTTCTCACGTCCTTGTATCCCATGGTACTATGTTATGTCTTTGATTTTTATTTTTTTTTGGAGAAATTGTCTGAAAAAGATAACGACCATTCTGCAGACTATGGGGGTGTTTGACGCCCATTTTAGTAGAAAAATGTGTTTTTGTATAGTAATTGATGGAACAATGTGTGGTTAAAAAGTAAGGAGAATTTTTAGGTTTATGTACAAATATTATTTTATTGATAGAATGTGTGGTTGAAATGAAGAAAAAGAAAAAGAATGAGAATGGGAAAAAAATGGGTGCCAAACGAGGTTTGAATTTTTATATGCTTAAAAAGGTTATAAATCGTGAATATCAATTAACCATGAATACCGTATGAAACATAGAGCTCAAATAGAGAAGATTTAAAACTTCAATCATATTACAACTAACAATTACCTCTATAATGTGCATATAGTTCACCCACATGACATAAACTCCACTTCCAACTTTAACATAAGTACTTACACGAGAAGTTATGCATCTAATGATATTATATGCACAATCGAGTAAGTTCATTTGAAGTGCCAATGCAATATAATTTGGATTGCATGATCTCAATGTAGTTTGTCTTCATAAAAAATGCAACATTTTGGCCAAATAAAACTTCGAAGTACCTTGTTATTCAAATTGCAGATAATTAAAAGCAGCCCTTCTAGTTTGTTGATTGAGAAAATGCTTGAAATCCCTCTGGCAGCAAGATATGTAGCATCTGAGGTGAAAGCAAAACTGGATATAATGTGACATCCTAAAAGAATAGCATACACAATTTGAAAAATAACTTCAATAAATGAACAAAACTAGATATAATGAGATTTACAGTATAATCACAAGTTATAAAGGTTACTATTCACACCAATGCTTGATATTTGACAAGTAGATCCTGCAAAACAAAAAAAGAAAAAATGAAAGTGTTAGATGATTGGCAAGCATGCATCTGAAGAACAGAAAATAGTCATTCGAAATGCAGGAGGACTCTGGTAACAGAGTAGCGTTCTCGTCAATAACTCCTGAGGAAAGGCCTTGTATTGTTGTCTCAGATTATGCATTTTACTCAAGATTGATAGTACTTTGACTTCAATTTATGTAGGATGGCATTAGAGCTTCAGCTTATGGGTTAGGTGCACGAGTAGTTTTTATCTTTATGCCTATTAAAGAAGGCAGTTGACATATTTTGGCAATATCAATGAACCAGAATTAAAAACCAACATGACAGAAGGTGTTTAGCCACTTTTTAGAGCATAATTTTAATATTATACAAAAAAACCTTCTTTTTTTTTCTCACTTTTTTCTTAAATGGATGCACAAGTTGTAAAACTCACTGAGCATAACAATCAACCGGCCAGAAATGAGCATATTATGAACGAGGTCCTCTCGGTAACTAGAAATTACATGCATAAAACTTCCTTCATCATCACCCCAAAGTTGTGTAGCCTCACTGATATCATCGTTTTCTGATGATGAGCTAAAGATAAAACGATTATACGAGCCAATAACAAGAAGAAACATTTGTTAGGAATCACATTGTTCAGATTATGTTATAGGCCATCAGAGCATAGTTCTCAGTGGGATGAACAAAAATGACGACTTTATGACTACAATTAAAGCACCCAATACACCAGAAATGAAACAAGGATTAATGGAGAAATTATCATATACCTCAATTCTATGTCATCAGAAATGCTTTGACTTATGGCCAGCCGTAACTTCATGGATATTTGAAAACAAGATATCAGAAAATAAGAGATTGCGTCCGCATAGATGGTCTTGCAAAGTGACAAGGTTTGGAGTCGAACTACTTAATTGGCTAGCTAGACAAGGCAGTCAAGACATCAAGCAATATTGCTTCAAGTTGGAGTTTAGGTTGATGAAGACCAATATGTTAGATATATGAAGACCAGAAACAACAGTTGCAGCAAATATTGTTAACTCACAGTCAGATAATGTCATCTCATAAAATTCACAGAAATAAGTTTTCTTTACTAGCAGATGAATATAATAGATCCATTCAATTCAGGGCTAAAATACGTGAGCTATCTGCTTTTGAGATAGAATTACTTTTTTACTTTCTAGGCAAATTGGAATAAGTTTGGATACTAAATAAGGTTAGAAACTTGGATGAAATTCTATCCTTCAGTGCAGTACGTGATAAGACAACAGCACAGGAAAAGCTCACCTTAGGAGCTGAAAGACCTTGTCCATAAGATAGACCCTGCAAATACCCGTTGATGGCGGATCAACAGCAAGATAAATTATATAAAAATGGCAACAGAGATTACAAAATATGTTAATATTAGGTGTGCGTGTCAGTAGAAGTATGTTTAACCTAGATACTGCTTGCATGGCACGAATGATGCATCCCGTTTAGTCTGTGTCCTCATCTCATCATGCAAAAATATATGTAGTATTGGGAAACTGATTATCCTTTTGTAATTTTAGAAATCAGCAATTACCTATGGCCAAGAAAAAATACATTCAATTCATTTTCAGTTGACTAACTTCATTTTTGTGCAATACTGAAACTCAATTCTAAAATATTTTTACTACTAATATCATTTTTTTTCCTGGTATAACGCTCTTTTACAGGAGAAAAGTAGCAGTAGAAAGCTGAGAGATTTGCCATACTTCAAATTTCAAAAGATTTTCATTTTTAACTGCATAATCTTTCATGTTGACGGCGTATAGGATCGTAGCCCATAAAATAGACTCCATACGGAAACCTTTCAATGAAACTCGTGAAAAACTAACAAAGACAGACACACTGCCCACTGCTATTGCTCGTTCCCAAGAAGAGGCGAGGCATTGCGGTGAACTCTAAGAAAAGACAATAAGCTAGTTCACCTCAATGGTCTCCTAAAGATTATCAGAGAGTTTCCAATCAAAATGCAAAAGGTTGATGCTAGAAAGTGGCATCTAGGAGTTAAAATTTTTATACTACCAAACACGGCCTTAGGCTTGCTTTAGTGGCAAGTCAAAGCATACTTCAAGAAAAATCAATTCAAAATTGAAGGGAAGATTATCTAATTCGCATCCAGATGCCAACACTCCAAACCCCAAGCAGTGGCGTTACTTCCCAACATATACATTACAGAAAGGACAAGGGTGAGGTGGTCTCAGCTGAGCTGACAGCTGCAGTGTGAGGGTTCGATTTCTACCTCTAACAAAGGTTTAGAATTATACTTAGGCACCAGTATAACAAGTCTTGTCCCTGACCTGCTGAGACAGGTCCCGCGAGTTACCTCCTCCATGATGCTCGAGGGGCGGGGCGGTGGGGACGCTCAAGATTGGGGTTGAACCTTTTTTTTCATAAAGGCCCTTTAGCACATTAATGGAAGCTCGGGAACAAACCACGGTAATAGAAACTCGAATTTCAATCCCATTATTTTGGTTAATCTCCCGCCATAAAGCATCAAAATACATTTGTTTAGCCAGAAATATTCAAAGAAAAGCGAAATATAAACATCTTAAAAATCAGATAATTTGGATACTTCATGCAACAATACAACAGCATTATCAATTGAAATGGCCAACGCATGTATTGTACGCGCTACACATTTCACCAACTTGGAAGAAATCAAATAAAAAAATTGCAGCTTCAATAAATGCGGAAGAAGATAATTGATGGGTTGAAGGAATTTACAGTGGGGATTTTGGAGTAGCGTAACTTCCAAAGCAGATAATCAGCGCCCGGTCAAAAGGTGGTGTCTTCGTTTTCCTCATCATCAGATGCGAACAGAACTGAAAGTTCAATAAAATCCCCCTAACTCCGCCCATTTCCTTCTTCTGTATTTTTTGCTTCAGAATTGAAGTGTCTTTCCTAGAAATTAAAATCACATTAAAATTAAGAAACAAGTCATTGTTTTAGCCCCGTTTAATTCCATTAAAATTCTCATTTTCATTCATTTATTCATTTTTAAATTTTCATTCATTTATTCATTTTTAACTACGTATTTTTTAATAAAATAATATTTTTTATCGTATCAATAATTTTTCCTTATTTTTCAACCACGTATTCTCCATCAATCTATTATTTCAAAATACATTCTTCTAAAATAATATCCATCAAACACATTTTTATTGTTGAATTTTATTTGAGGGTGTGGCCATATTTTTAATTTTAATTTGATTTTAATAAATATACGTATGTATGTGTATCTATCTCTATCAAAAGTTCACGGACATAGAAATGCGTACTTCCTACTATGGAAATTTTGCAGAAGCCAAGGCGCCTCTTCTCCGTTGTTTGTTTTTTCAAATACTATCCAGTTCCAACTAAAGTCGTCAAAGTCGATGCTAAGCTTTTATATTTAAATTCAAAAAATAAAAATTAACACCACATTTTTCAAAAAAAATCACTATTTCAAAATTCATTTTTCCTAAAAAAAAAAAAAACTTTTTAATGGTTAGAGCTAGTCGAGCTTTACAAAGTTGTATTATATTTTTCAGCTTGAACTAGTGTCTAAAAATTTGAAATGAGACGCTTTTAATGAGCGTCGTGCAAAAATTAACAAGTATTTACAGTTTAATGTCACCAAAGGCCAAATATACAGTTGTAACGGAAGATTGATTATTGATTTGCCATTGTGTATAGATTAAGCACATGTTTGAGCTACATTAAAATTTTCATTATCATTCTTCTAGTAATTTTCAATCACACATTTTTCAATAAAATAATATTTTACATCACATCAATAATTTTTTTTCCAATCACATACTCTGTCAATCTACTATTCCAAAATATATTCTTCCAAAATAATGTGGCGCAAACACATCCTAAATATGAACTTGTTACTTGACTGAAGGACCAATAGGAGATTGTTTTTGGAAGATTGACGATCAATTTGATCTTTTTTTTTTTCTTACATTGAATGCCTCGAACAATGAACCTATTATTTATAAGGACCAACGGAGTAATTTTTCTAGTGATGAATAATCAAAAATGTCGTGTAACACATTTTAGTGCCTCAAATGTCGTAGTCCAGTTAGTAAAAAAATTCGTAATTTCCTAACTTCCCAAGATAAGGATTGTTAAGATTTTCTTGTAGTACGATATTGTATTGTGACTTATAGCTTATTCCCTTTCTTTATAATTTCCTTGTAATTTAAATGCCTAAGTCAAAATCTAATTTTAATCATATTTCGTAAGATTAATAACTACTGTCCACATGTCCATTACTCATTTTCATTTTTATGAATTATAATTTCAACACCTTATACTGAAAATCCAAACAAGTACGAGATGTTGTATCACAACTTTATATTAACTTTTATTTTATATGGAGTTAGCTTATAAAAGCAAAATTAACCTTTTTATCGTGATGTGGTTGATATTTAGATTCATAATTCAACGTGCAAGGTTTTATATTTCATCACTAAAAAAGTTAAGAGATGTTTCATAATTACTGAAATATTGACACTAAAAAAAGCCAAGAGATGTTTCTCAAATTATTTTAAACGGTTTGGTTTCCATTTGCTTTTTTTTTCTTTAAAAAAAAAACTTTTTAAATAGGTTGATTAGAAAATATGTCGTAAAGCTATCAAACTGGATCGCTTACACTCTTAAAACGAATGTCATCACATAAAAATTTCTATCAACTGCACCACATTTTAATTACAATGAGGGTCCTCATATTTTGCTCATTATTACACTTTACACTTATATCTTCAATTTGTTCCGCCCTATTTTTTAACCTTCAATTAATCAACATATGACAATTTTAATCCAAATAATATGTTACTGTGGGAAAATATTCTGTCAAACTTATTGTCTAGATTGTGCTTGTCAATAACTTAAGGGCTTGTTTGAGCCATTTTTTTATTCAAAAAATGTATTGTGTAATAGTGTTATAATAGAGAACGTGTAGTTAAAAAATAAGAAAAAGTTTTGAATTTATGTGTAATATGAAAAATGAATGGCTGAAATAAGGTCAAATCACTATTCAAGAATATATTTTGATGGGGGTAAAATCTCAATTAAGTCGCATAAAGTGAACAGACTTTGAGGGCGTGTTTGAGTAACATTATTTTGGAAGACTGTATTCTGGAATAGTAGATTGATAGAGAATGTGTAGTTGAAAAAGAAAGAAAAGTTATTGATGTAATGAAAAATATTATTTTATTAAAAAATATGTGACTGAAAATAAGTAGAAGAATGAAAATGAAAATTTTAATGTGTATCAAACATTAGTTGAATATAGGAAAACTATATTTTTCATATTTATAAAAGGGATGAACTTTCCCCTAAAAAATCTCAATTGGTAATATCAGTAGTCGGAAAAAGCAACTTTGAACAACTTTTAAGATATAACCCAAACAAGCCCTAATTATTTGTAATTTTTGCTCAAGTTGCTTAATTTCATAACTCTCGGTTCGACTAAACCGTTAACGAGACCCCGGGCGGGCTGTCGATCAGCAACACTGGATACTGCTCCGGTGAATATCGCTCTTTTAATTTTGCGCAATTCATCTGTTTAAAACTGTTGAAATTTCACAAGGTATTCTGAATTTCCATCCCATATAATCTTTTTTAATTAATTTTAGATCTAGAATCCACTCCTCTGCTCCGGTGAAGATCGCTCTTTTAATTTTGCAGAATTCATCTGTTTAAAACTGTTGAAATTTCACAAGGTATTCTGAATTTCCATCCCATATAATCTTTTTTAATTAATTTTAGATCTAGAAATAATTATGCGATTTAGATCTATGTTGAGTTTTATTCTTCTTCTTTACTCAATTGTTCTCGTAATCATTATTTTAGCTCTTAGTTAAAAGCAATGGGAACGATGGATAAGCAGAGTGCTGCAGATTACATCAACCAGATGTTCCCTACAGGTTGTTTGTCAGTTTACACACGAATTTACATGTTTCGATATTGAATTATGTATATCATTTTGATGTGTTCTTTTTTTTTTTTTTGAAATATTCTTTGCTCAACTCTCAATGGAACCAATCCAGAATAATGAAAATAATAAATAGTTGGAATTAGTTTTTGTTTGAAATTCGGGAATTTAGATAGATTCGAGTCTGGAGCCAATTTATTGATTTGGAGGGAGTGTTTCATTTATTTAGTTGTAACTTGTAATATGGTACTGAATATATGGAAGAACCAGTTGGAAAAGAATCTCGAGAATTTTTTTCATTGGTACCTTTTATACATGAACACAAAGTGGTGAAACTTATATATAAACAATGTGGAATATGGAGGATGCCTGCATCTAAGGCTAATCTTTTACAAAAAAATGCATGGTAGTTAAGCTGTTTCAAATCAATTCTCCAAAAAGAAAGGTAAAAAACAAAAGGAAATAGTTTTATCCAACCCATTGATTAAAATCTGTAATCTCAAGGTCTTGTCTCCAGTGTTTATGCAGTGATGGTGTTCTAATACATGTATTTTTTCTTATTTTATTGAGAATCTGGTGACTGATTACTTTGCAGAGGCATCTTTATCTGGTGTCGAGCCACTTATGCAGAAAATACATAGTGAAATTCGTCGAGTGGATGCTGATATTTTAGCAGCCGTTCGCCAACAGGTTGGATTTTTTCTCTGTCTCTGATAACATAATATCATTTACTTGGAGGCAAAGATGGCAGTCTTTCATATATAAGCGAAAAACTTCACATGTTTCTTCCTTCTCCCATTTCTACTGAAAAGGAAGAAGCTACAATAGAGGCAAATTGAATTCAAGGGTTTTCACTGATATAACAATATGGTAAATCCATGATAAAAACAGCGAACAGAAGCATAGCAGTGGTTCAATAAAATAGTCTATTAAAGTCTTGGGTAACATGCATCCCTTTTGGCAATTCCTTAACACCATGGTTTCTAAGTGTGTGTATACTGAAATTTGTGTCTATGTGGGATGATTGGTTGAGCAGAATCTTTTTGGCAACAATATATGATTGCTTAATGTTGATGGATGCAGTCACTCTCTTGGCCAGATTAACGAACTCTTTCTAATCAAAGAGCATAATTTGAAATGAACTGTTTGAAATACTCAATTGCCATAATTTGCAGAGTAATTCAGGAACCAAAGCAAGGGAGGATCTTGCTACGGCCACCAGTGCAGTGCAGGTTTGTTAATTACATAGGTTGTAGAACTTTGATTCGCTGCTGAAATCAGGTTACCCTAAGCATAAGCAATTTTTTTTTCCTTCCTGCAATTCAGGCGTCTGTAATCTTGATTTTACAAGATTCAAACCTGCATCACGGTTTCATCATTAACTAATCTCTATGCTCTGAACCAGGAACTCATGTATAAAATTCGAGAAATTAAAACCAAAGCAGAGCAAAGTGAAACAATGGTTCAGGAAATATGTCGTGATATTAAGAAACTTGATTTCGCGAAGAAGCACATAACAACTACAATTACTGCCCTTCATCGTCTTACCATGCTAGGTTAGTCCTTTTAATCCGAAAATTTGGGCACGATAATTTTCTTGTGTTAAGCTTGTAATTCTATTTGAGATGGATTTTAGGTTGTTCGTTGAACTCCATTCTGCTTGAAAATAACTCTTTTATTGATGGACACGTTCTTTTGAATGTTTAGTTAATTCATTTGGCTTGGGTATCTTTTTCAGAAATTTTATATTCTCGCTGTCATTTCCTATTTATTAAATTGTTCAGTTTTCTCGACAAGAGCAAACAGCAGGATTGTGATATGATCGAAATTGAAGTCTTGAACTTTTGGATCACCATAAATTTTGCAATATATTCTATATTAGTTTTGCTGGTTTAATATTATTGGAACAATCATCTTAAAACTGGGAAAGACCCCTTTCCCTTCTTCTGCTTGTATCCCTCTGTCCCTTTTTTTCTTCTCTCTTACTTTGAAAACTCTAGCCCAGTTGCATAGTTATAAAGCCAATACAATTTCCAATACTTGTTTTGCGGGTCATGCTTAGTACTTGTATCCTCAACATTTATGAAACTGCTTTTTCAATACTAATTAGTTACAGGCCCTAGTATGATTTACTCTTTCAGTCTTTCTACATATTATACTCGCTTAAACTCTTTATGCAGCCGTTGTGGAATTTGAACTATGTCTTAATTTTGACTCTTACTAAAAATAGGCAGAGGGTTTATACTAATTTCATCATGAAGTCACAGTATTATGGTGGTTTTAACTTGTCAAAGTAGCTATATTTTGTTTGGAACTCTGTGGTTTTGGCATTCTTTTGCATTTTATGGCAAGAAAGAATGCAAAAATTTCTGAGGGGATGGCTTTGAACTTTGAGTTTCTGTGGGAGAGGATTGTACATTGGTCTTCTCTTCAGATGCCTTCGAACAAAGAGTTTATGGGTGTCCCCTTTTCTCTATGTTTTAGGAAACTGGTGTAATATGGTGTAGATTTTTGTGTTCATTTCTAGTAGGAAACCCTGTCCTCTTTTTACCTTTATTTTCAATTAACTTCCATGTTTCTTATAATAAAGAGAAAAGAAAGCAGTTGGTGATTTGGAAAGGAGTATGTAATTAGGAAAAAAAAAATTACAAGCATGCAACCAATTTTGTCTTTGTTGTCAATTAGTGAAAAAATTACGCATATCTTACATTGTAAATGAATTATGTTGAACTTTCTGAGTTTTTTGGTTGATTTTGCTATAAGAACTGTATATATCCAAGAATTTGTCGATGTAACCTCTTTTTCATACTTGGCAGTCTCTGCTGTAGAGCAACTTCAAGTCATGGCTTCAAAAAGACAATACAAGGAGGCAGCTGCACAACTAGAGGTAATAAATGGTTGTCTCCATGGATTGCGAGCCCTTAAACATCCTCGTCAACTTGGAAAACATTTCTATGTTCATTTTGCACCTTCTTCGAAGATTTGTGTGTGTGTGTGTGTGTGTCTCGACCCCTTCTGTTTGAAATTAGATTCAATTGACTTGCTTCCAGGTTTTATAAAGCTGAAGTATCAACATTAAATTAATCGAGAATGAGGAGAAGTATAGAGAGTTATTAGCAAAATAATAATGATTGAAACAAACTTATAAGAATAATATCTTGCAATGATTTCTACGAGGTATCTGAAACAAAGTTATTGCAGCTCTAGTGGGTTTGTTTTTGTGCAGTAACAAGATTGGCCACGATTCTAAACTAAGCTCATGTGTTGTGTTGTCTATTAACCTTTAAAAAGCAGTGAGAGAAAACGAACCAATGAGCGATGGAGATGCTCTCAAAACCCTAACCGAATACATCCTTGGCTTTGCACTTATCTCTATTGACTATTTGATGACCGTTCCTTTGTTCTTTTCTTATATTTCCATTTTTGCTCGGTAATTTTTATGAGAAACTTGATTCCCAACCTCCACACCTCCTCTACCAATACCTATAGCTTGGTAAAGAGCACCAGTACTCAACTATCACTACTATCGATCTTATCCCTGTTATGGATGTGACAAATTACGGGAAATAAAAGCAATTAAAGAACACATGATCTATAGTGGTTCTCTCAATGCGAGAGCTACATCCACTTGCAATTGCAAGTTTTCACTATGAAGAAGAACGAGGATTATAATGTGTTTTTGATCATCTCTCTCTCTTCTATCCACACAAAAAAGGAGGTTTGCCCTAATAATTTCGATATAGAAAGATTTCAAATTACTCAATATATCAATGTGTCTAATTTATGATGTCATAGTATTTGTTATTTATCCTCTGTTGAGAGAACTCGGCTACTTCGAACTGCACTTCATAGGTCTTACCAAGGAAGACGATCTTTTTTTCGAACTAAGTATCGACACCCCCTATCGAGGGGGGTAACAGCATTGCAAGACATTCGTAATGACATTAGTTGGCTCTTCCGAAACAAAGGAATCACAAGGGACTCAAAAAGAGGATTGCCCTTCAGAAGCAAATGAAGACAACACTATTGATGTTTCCCCTTGAGCAATAGAAAACTACCCATAGTAATGATCGTTGTGGTCTTTATATAAAGTATCTCTGGTCTATTATGTATACCTCTGTGATAATCTAAATTGTCATGGGATTACTCCCTTTTGAGTGTCTATGTAAAATACTTAGGTTTTTGGTAAAGGCACGATAATGGATTTGTCATTCATGTAGAAATCTAAAACTCTGCCCATTCGTAGAATTTATAACTTGTTGCATTCGCAAAGGCGTTGAGAGATCTTTATGGGTAAGAATAAGTTGTTTAAGAATTGTAAGTTTGTGACATCGAGTAATAGATCTATAAAACTCAAGTCTTGTTGGTTACATATAGTTCGTCTGTGTTGAAGTCTCTTAGAGTTCATCGTGGTTGACGGCTGTAAATATTTCACTCTAAATGCGATTCTCTTCGATACTTGTGTCATGTTCGCAAACAGGTGACAAGAAATCATATTTCCCTTGTCTACTGTTTATGTACTAGAACATGGATGTTGATGCATCTAGTAGCTGCCTATTTTGCCCCACGCTGAAAAGATTACAAGGCAGTTTTTTACTTGCTACCCAGCAACATGCCAGTAAACAAGAAAAAGTAGAAATCCTAAAGTTTTTCTCTCCCGCATTTTTATATATGGGGGATGTGCACAGTAGGTTCACGGAAGAACATCGGCTGATTTCTTTTTTCAGATCTTGGAATAAGTTATCAGCGAGAGGTTCTAGGGTTACCTACATGTGGGGTTGGACAATAACTTTTAGATACATGCCTAGAAAGTTCATCGGACAAAGTTCTTTTTCCTGAAGGCTAGTCTATGAATACCTCACATTTGTTTGATGAAGAAGCAGGCCAAGGATAGCTTGAAAGAGTCTCGGTCGGTCTCCCCGTTCCAATTGACTTCTTTGTGCCCATTTGTGCCGAATAAGATAAAATCGAGAGGTTTTTGGCATGAACTTTAGTGAAACCTATCCCCTTTTTTTACATTTTTTATCATATAATCCAATTTTTTTAACTAAATGTAAGTTTCAATGATGTCATTGCACATGTATAACCTCCAGTTGGGTGGAAATATATTATTTAAACTGGATTGAAATATGACGTCAAACTTATCACACTCAGGTTTTTTTTTATAGTTTAACGAACACTTCCAGCAAAAAACTAGCCATTCTTTTCCCCATCAGGATGTTTGTGAATCTATATAGTTTAAAAACTTAATATCTCGTTCGATGTGATTATGTAGTATTTTTTATTTTATTTTTTCACGTGTTGAAGGTGCATTTTCTGTTATAATTCCTGGTTCATGATACATTTCAGGCTGTGAACCAGTTATGTAATCATTTTGAGGCATACAGAGATATTCCAAAAATCACAGAGCTGAGGGAGAAGTTTAAGAGCATAAAACAAATTCTCAAATCTCACGTGTTCTCTGATTTTTCCAGGTATACCTGTAGTTCAACTATTGTTTCTTTTTGATAGGCCATTTAAGAATACAAGTGATAAGGAGTATTGACCTGAAGTTTGTTATTTATTTGCAAGCTATATTGAACATGCCTGATTGGTGCATAAATTCATTCAAAAAATTCTCTTAAGGGCCTAATTGTTTTTTGTCTTGGAATTTTTTCTAATCTTTAATTTTTGAGATATGTCACCAGATGATGTGAAGTTGTAGCTAGTATAAGCTAACATCAATTGTCCTTAAGTTTCTGTTTAATCTATTTGAGATAAAAATTAGCAATTGTTGAAGACAAAAGTTATACTCCTTCCGTCCCATTTATATAGGCTGATTTTGTTTTTCACACAGATTAAGAAATCTTATTTAATGTCATTGAAAGTGTAATTTTTGTCAAAAAAAATTCTAGTTTACCCTTATTTAATTATAACAATTGGTAGTAAATTATTGTTTGAATTAATAAATAAATAAATATATTAGTAAATGAATGAAACAAAACATTCTCAATAAAGAAACAAAACTATATAATTGTGACAAAAAAATAAGGAAAGTCAATCTATATAAACGGGACGGAGGGAGTATATAAGTTTGCCTAAAAGTTTAAACTTTTAGTTGAGGTAGTTCAACATTGTATCAGCCATCTTCTAATCCTAGTGCCTGAACTTAATTGGGATCCTCTTATGTACAATTCATATGTCTTTGTACTTAAACTTGGTTTTCAAGAATGTTCCTATTACTATTTTCACCTCACAGCTTAGGTTCTGGGAAAGAGACGGATGAAAACAATTTACTACAGCAGTTATCGGATGCTTGCTTAGTTGTTGATGCTTTGGAGCCATCAGTGAGGGAAGATTTGGTGAAGAACTTTAGTAACAGGGAGCTTACTTCATATCAACAGATTTTCGAAGGAGCTGGTTTGTTTCACTTCTATTATATGCATTTCAATTGGTATATTAAATTCAGTTTGATGCCGTAGATCTCGAAACTTTTTATATAATTCATATATATCTCAGAATTAGCAAAGCTGGATAAAACAGAAAGAAGATATGCTTGGATCAAGCGTAGGTTAAGAACCAATGAGGAGATTTGGAAAATTTTTCCAACTTCATGGCATGTTCCTTATTTGCTCTGCATCCAATTCTGCAAGCTGACAAGGTTGGTTATTT
>CAIGRQ010253209.1:0-19797 GCA_903798375.1 Fraxinus sp. D2006-0159 | reverse complement strand
TAATGATTTTTGCATTGTTTATTTCCCAAGCATCTATCAAAGCAGCATAATTCTCATTGATATTTTCAGGTTTCACAAAAGTTCCACTAACGAATCCACACATCTTTTTACCCTTAAGAAAATTTCTCATCACGTAACTCTAATACGAATAATTCTTTCCATCAGTCCTCACACTCATAGACTGAAGCGAATCGTCACTTTCAGTAGCCATAATAAAAAAATAAGGAAAAACAGATCACAAAATAAAGGAAAACAAAATAACAGATTGCAGAAATTGAAAGAAAAAGATCCGCGAAAACTGTGTTTAAGATTAAAGTTTGTCCTATGAAACTTTGCTCTAATATCATGTTAAACAATTCAAAGAAAATAAAGAAAAGAGGGAGGTTGAGATTTTATTAATTCTGCATAATGAAATTGAATACAAAAAAGATAATTTAACCTAAATATAAAGAGACTGTGTTTGGTGCACATTAAAATGAAAGAATGTATTTTTTTGAAGTGATGTGATGAGAAATATGTGGTTGAAAAAGAAAGAAAAGTTATTGATATGATAGAAAATATTATTTTATTGAAGAATGTGGCTGAAAATGAGTAGAAGAATGAGAATGAAAAAAATAATGTGGGACAAACGATGACTATATATAGGTTAAAATAAAGAAAACTAAAAAAACTATTCTACCATTAATAAACAAGAAAACAAAATAACACTATATTTCTTAACAAAGGTAATTGGAATGATTGTCCAAAAAGATCGCAAAAGTTTACAACGAGCAATTTCACTTTAGAACATTGAACTATTGCGAGTCGAGATCGGTTGACAAGTTTTTTAACTTTCTGCATTTTAATTGCTTTTATTGAAAAGTATCTTCAACTAATTTTTCTCCCACAATTTTCAACCCAATCGACATGGAATAAGGTTTGGAATGTAAATAGTGGGACGATGAATACTTTGCTTGATATTATTCTTAAGATAACGAAGTATTCGTTTTGCTAAAGTCAAGTTAGTGACACTTGGTCGATGCATGAATTGAGAGAGCTTATTCACATGATAAGCAATATCAGGTCAAGTCACAAATAGGTATTGCAAGGGCCCAATTAAGCAATTAAAATAATCGGGTAGTTCCAAAATTTATTAAGAAAAAATTTAATTTATTTTTTTTTGCAAGTGTTCCCAAAGTAGAAGAACTTTCTAAAGTTATTTGTAGCTTAATAATTTGTCTATTCAAATTTCAATAAATATTCTGACTGCAAAGAAAATTAATCGTGATTAGTTTTCTAGATTAATCACACGCCGACAAAAGTCGTGGAAAATCCTTTACAATTTGAATAGCAACGTTAGACTTCAAACTGGTCAACCAAATTAGAAAAGAAACGACGGATTTTTCCCAAGAAATAGGGATACAAAGTAAATAAAATGACAGTATTGACTAGTAAAAGAAAAATCTTGGACCCAGTAAAAACCTTGGAATTGTAAAACTTTTTGACTTTTCCTCATGAAGGTATAGTGGCAATGAAAATGGGCATTTTGGCTGCCAAACGTTTACAAATATGTCTTTCTAGAAGACAAAAGTTGCACAATTATAATTCACTTTTAAAAGGTAAAAGAAAAAGGTGTACCTACGATTAAGGCGTGAGTAAAAGGTCGTAGAAAAGATAGTCAATTCTATTTGATCGTTAAGATTTAAGTTCTTGTTTGGTACACATTAAAATTTTTATTCTCATTNATATAAAATTCAATATATTTTCATTAATATAAAAAAATTAAAACGATAGCATGATAATAAATATAAAATAAAATACTAGAGCAATATATCTTAGCCCCTGTTTGGTACACATTAAAATTTTTATTCTCATTCTTCTACTCATTTTCAATCACACATTCTTCAATAAAATAATATTTTCCATCACATCAATAACTTTTCCTTCTTTTTCAACCACACATTCCCTATTAATCTATTATTCTAGAATATATTCTTCCAAAATAATGTGGCTCAAACACACCTTAATATGGAATTAGATAACAAAAGGAGGGCCTAAGCGCAAGAAGACATCTACCTTTACATTTTTATTTTATCTTTTTTATTTTTTTCCACCCTTTTTATTTTTAAAGTTTAATAAAAAATTAAATAGAAGGAATACTTATTAATCGTCCTAGAATAAATAAAATAATATTAAAAATTAGGAAACTTTATTATGTCTAGGCTTGAGACTTTGGCGTTACGCTTTATCACACCTCGCACCTTTTTTTATATAATAGATCGTCAAATAATTGTCTCCCCTTTATTGATCGCCTTGAACTCAAATGAAGTCGTCATACAGCAAACAGTTCACAATGTAAGTAGATGGTTGGTCGATCCTCATTTAGGGATGGTAAGGGTTGGGATGGGACTAGGGCAGCCCTACATGTCCAAATCCATCAAAGAATTTTTGGGAAGTTCGACAGTATGGGAATTAAAATCTCCATTTTTGGCCACATTCATTAATTAACTTTTTACAACAATCAAGCATGACACCCCCTCTATTGTGTCAAACTTGGTGTACATGGGGCTTAATTCAACTTTTTATAATATAATTTTTTAGTCTTTTTATAGATGATTTAAATTTAAAATAAAAAACAAAAAAATAAATATACATTTGGATGAATTCGAAAGGAACCTTGTTATTGGTCCCGGCTCAAAGCCAGACCCAAAACCTGTTAAGATTTAAATGTTTCATTTCATATTTATTGGAAGTTCTAGTCATTGGTGGGTTTGTCCGAGTCTTTAGGCATTTGGTTATTTGATTTCGTGGCTGAGAAAGTGTCCTACTTGTGATTTTATTTTATAGGAGCTATGGTTAGTGCTAGGATAGAGTGTTATGATGTAAAGCCTATTTATTAGCCATTTTATTTATCAATAATATTGACAAAGCTTTACCATTCCAACATTTTTTTTTCTCTTAACTATGTATCAGTGGTATCAGAGCCAAAAACGTGTGAGAGAAAGAGTTCCCAAACAACATTGATGGCTTCAGATTCAAGTTTTGTGCAGGTGGTGATCCCACATTTTGATGGTCACATTGACCATTGGAGTATGCTAATGAAGAGTTTTCTACGGTCAAAAGAGTATTGGTCGATCGTTGAATTTGGAATTGAAGAATCAGCAACAAATACAGTCTTGACAAATGCCCAGAAAATAGAATTGGAAGGGAGAAAGCTAAAAAATTACCTTTTTCAAGCAATTAATCGTCCCATCTTGGAAACAATTCTTAGCAAAGAAACTTCCAAAGATATTTGGGATTCCATGAAGAAAAAATATCAAGACTCTGCTAAAGTAAAGCATGCACAGCTTCAAGCTTTGAGAAGAGATGGGAAGTCTGTCACCAGCTACTGTGCTCGGACTATGAAGATCAGCAACAAAATGCGGTTTCATGTGAGAAGATGGAAGATGTCACCATTGTGGAGAAGATATTGCGTTCCTTGACACCAACATTTGATTATGTCGTGTGTTCAATTGAAGAATCGAAAGACAAATGCATTCTCTCTTAATGAACTGCAAAGCTCCTTACTGGTATATGAACAGAAGATGAGCCAAAGTTCAACTTCATAGGAGCGAGCTTTAAAGGCTTCTACCTCTGCTCATTTCTCAAACTCTAGAGGAAGGGGTAAAGGTAGAGGTAGAGGAAGGGGAAGGAGATATCGAGGCAATAGAGATTTCAGTAGGTATTTCAAAGCCAATGATGATCAATTTCAAGGCAAAGGCAGAGGATGAGATCAACAATTTAACAAATCCAAGGTAGAGTACTTTAGATGTTATAAATTTGGACATTATCGTTCTAAATGTCATACTAGGCTGCCCAAAGACAAAGAAAAAAAGCGCAATCGAATTTTGTTGAAAAAAAAGGAAGTGGAAACTTTGTTAATGTCCGTTCAACCTAATCAGGAACCCGAGTCTGATGTTTGGTATGTGGATACAGGCTGCAGTAACCACATGTGTGGAAGTAAGTCTTCTTTTTCTTATTTAAATGAAGGCTCTCATTCTACAGTAAGTTTTGGTGATTGTTCCACTATGAGGGTGATGGGAAAGGGTGATATTGAGATAAGAACCAAGAATGGTTTTGTAGAAACAATTTCTAATGTCCTTTATGTTCCTTACTTAAAAAAAAAAAAGCAATTTGTTAAGTGCTTGTCAATTACAAGAAAAGGGTTATGTAATCACTATTTAAAAGGGTGTATGTGAGATTTATGATCTTACTAGAGGAGCTATTGTTGTTGTGCAAATGAGTGCAAACAGTTCATTTCCATTAAAGATTGAAAGTGTGCAATCTTATTTAGTAGCTGAAGTAAAGGATCCTTGGTTGTGGCATTTTTGTTATGGCCGCTTGAGCTTTGGTAGATTGAAGACCCTCTAATAGAAAAATATGGTGACAAGTCTTCCTCATATTAGTATTCCTTCCCAAGTTTGTGAAGAATGTGTTGTTGACAAACAACATCATTCTCAATTTCCCCAAGGGAAGTCATAGCGAGCAAAAGATGTTTTAGAGCTAATTCATTCCGATATGTGTGGCTTGATAACACAATTTTCTAATGGATGTAAAAGATACTTAATTACCTTCATTGATGATTATACTCGAAAAACTTGGGTTTATTTTTTACAGGAAAAATCAGAAGCTTTTTGTGCATTTAAAAGCTTCAAAGCTCGTGTGGAATATGAAACAGGACACATAATTAAGACCCTCCGAGCAGATCGTGGTGGAGAATATTGCTCAACTAAATTTGAAGTTTTTTGTAAAGTTTACGGCATTCTAAGAGAGCTGACAGCTGCCTATACACCACAACAAAATGGTGTATCAGAGAGGAAAAACAGAACCATCCTCAATATGGTGAGAAGTTTGTTGGCAAGAGGGAGAAATCCAAAACCTTTTTGGCCTGAAGCAGTAAATTGAAGTATTCACATCTTGAACAGAAGTCCTACATTTGTTGTTCAAACTATGACATCGAAGGAAGCTTGGAGTGGAAGGAGACCAGCTGTAGATTATTTTAGAATTTTTGGTTGCATTGCTTATGTACATATCCCGGATGAGAAAAAGAATAAACTTGATGATAAAGGGGAAGATGTGTCTTTCTTGGTGTTAGTGAAGTTTTCAAAGCGTACAAATTGTTTAATCTACTAACCAAGAAGATTGTGATCAGCCGAGACGTTGTCTTTGATGATAAAAATACTTGGGATTGGAATAGGCAGCAACCTACTCAAGTTCTTTTTGACAATGATTCTGAAAGAGAGCCAACTCTAGCAGCCTTTATGCTTGAAAATTTATTGGAAGCAACTCCAACAGCTGCTGAAATTTTGCCAACAGCAGCAGAAGCTACTGATACAGCAGCTCTATCTCTTCGTCGTATTCAAAAAAGGCCTGCATGGATGGAAGACTATGAGGTAACTGAAATTGAAGATCCAATCACTCATTTTGCTTTATTTTCAGATTGTGATCCCACAACTTTTGAAAGTGCTGTCAAAGAAGCAAAATGGAGAAAGGCGACAGATTATGAAATTGACGCCAAGAAATGACATTGGGGAGCTGACTGATCTTCCAAAAGGGCACAAAACCATTGGTTTAAAGTGGGTCTTCAAACAAAATTAAGGGAAAATGGTGAAGTTGACAAGTATAAGGTGCGTTTGGTAGCTAAGGGATATAAGCAGGAATATGGGATCAATTATACAGAAGTTTTGCTCCCGTTGCAAGACATGATACAATCAGATTGGTGATCGCATTGCCGGCATAGAACTCGTGGTCCATTTTCCAGCTGGACGTCAATCGGCATTCCTACATGGAAAGTTGGAGGAACAGGTATTTGTAGAACAACTCCTTGGTCATATTAAGATCGAAAATGAGCATAAAGTGTATAGATTAAAGAAAGCTCTTTATGGATTAAAACAAGCTCCATGAGCTTGGTATAGTCGTGCTGAGGCTTATTTTTTGAAAGAAGGCTTTCACAAATGTCCATATGAGCACACACTTTTTGTTAAAATTGGAGATAGGGGGAAACTACTCATTGTCTGCTTATATGTAGATGATCTTATAATTACTGGAAATGATGGTGTCATGTTTAAAGAATTCAAGAAATCTATGATGGTTGAATTGAAATGTTTGATCTTGGTATGATGCATTAATTCCTTAGAATAGAAGTAGTGCAATCAGCTAATGGGGTCTTTGTTTCTCAAAAGAAGTATGTGCGAGATATTTTGGACAGTTTTCGGATGAAGGATTGCAATCATGTAAGCACTTCAATTGAGTTTGGATTGAAGCTAAACAAAGATCATGAAAGGAAGAAGGTAGACAGTATACTTTACAAGCAAATTGTTGGCAGTTTGATGTATTTGACTGCAACAAGACCAAATATAATGTATTCCGTGAGTTTAATAAGTAGATATATGGAGAATCCAATAGAAATGCATTTGTTAGTTAGATGTCAAGAAAATCATTCGTTACTTGCAAGGAACTAGAGATTTTGGGATGTTCTACAAAAAGGGTGAAAAGTTAAGAGTTGTTCGAGTTTACTGACAGTGATTATGCAGGAGATCAAGATGATAGAAGGAGCACTTCAGGCTATGTTTTTACATTGTGCACAAGGACCGTTTCGTGGTCTTCTAAGAAGCAACCAATTGTCACTTTGTCAACTACTGAAGCTGAATTTATTGCTGCAACATCTTGTGCTTGTCAAGCTATTTGGTTGAGAAGAATTCTTGAAGAGCTACAATTGAAGCAAGTTGAAGCTACTACAGTTTTTTGTGACAACAAGCCAGTAATCAAACTCTCCAAGAATCCCGTGTACACGGAAGAAGCAAACATATCGATGTGAAATATTATTTTTTAAGAGATCTCAACAATGACGGAACAATCAAACTTGTTTATTGTCGAAGTGAAGACCAAGCCTCTCAAGTTGGCTACATTTGTGAAGTTGCATGGTCTACTTGGAGTTTGTTCATATGCTACTGTAAAGGAAGACTTTGCAGAGGGTTGATTTTCTTTTAAATTGATTTCTGCAGATTTCAGTTTAAGGGAGGGTGTTAAGATTTAAATGTTTTATTTCATATTTATTGGAAGTTCTAGTCATTGATAGGTTTGTCCAAGTCTTTAGGTATTTGGTTATTTTCTTTCGTAGCTGAGAAAATGTCTTATGTGTGATTTTATTTTATAGGAGTTGTGGTTAGTGCTAGGATGGAGTGTTCTGATGTAATTTATAGGGCATTTTCTTTATCAATAACATTGACAAAGCTTTACCATTTCAACAGTTTTTTTTTTTTGTTCTCTTAAACTCTGTATCAAAAACAGGGCGCCTATGTGGCGCCCCCTATTGGAGGGGGTTTGGAAGCCGGGCCAAGAATAATTGCCCGTTTGGAAATTCGAAGCAAGACCATATTTCTTTTTCACGTCTCGATTAGGCGGGGTAATGCGCAATTGGATGGATGGGTTATTTTACCATCCATTTCCTTATCCTTTTATTGTAAGTAAGAGAAAAATCTACCGTGCGCCAACCAAATCACTTGAGAAATAATAATGATCATGCGTTGGAGTAATGATAAATTAGAAAATAAATAAAAAAAAATGCAAACAGTTTTAATAATCAGGAATTTAGAGATGGTTGGTAATACTAAGCCACAATTTGGACTCTATTGTTCTAAAAATGTATTTTTTTTTTCGAAACTTATTTTTAAACATACATTCTTCCATAAAATAATATTACACGAAAATTTTTTAAAAAAATTCTTCCAAAAAATCACTATTCTAAAACACATTTTTTCTCAAAAAAACTCATTTTAATGGAGTCCAAACAGAGGCTAAGGAAAGGCCAAAAAAAATAAAATATATTAAGCCCTTTGTCTTGTAATAAATAATTCACTCTTCCCTCTATTTATACTACCATCTTCCTCAAATGAACAGTAGAAATTTATTTGATCAAACGATTGGCAAATGTTCTCATTCCATCAAAATATCACATGCATAATTACGCGAAATTCTTCATAAATTTTCCTAAAATATTTGGAATAAAGTAACGTGAAAAACCCCTATTATATCATTTTTTTTTTATATACGGTAAGGTCGGTATGTTCCGTCCTGTTTGTATTAATCCTTTGCTACCATTATTTTATTTTTATTTATTTGAATTTCACTAACCCTTTTAGCAAGATTTAAAACAAGTCACAGATATATCAAGATTTGAGTTAGACCATCTTTGAAGAAAATGACGACTTGATTTGTGCTGTACAAAGTATATTTTGAAAATGGATTCGGTAAAATTTGTTTGCTGCTTATTCGACGTTTCATATTCTGCTCTTCTTGATTCACGTGGCAAATAAAAGTCGTGGAAAATCCGTTACAATTGGACTACAAACTGGTCAACCAAGGAAACAAATCGTCATCAAATCAGAAAAATTGCGAATGATTTCCCAAGAAAATGGATACAAAAAAAAAAAGACAATTAAAAGTCAAATCTGGGAATAATAAAAGGCTTTAAGTATAAAATCTTTTGACTTTTCCGCTTAGAAAAAGGAAAGGGCGGTGGGTATGAAATTTGACATTTGACTGTCAAACATTCGAAACTATATTCCGTTTGGCAAATATTTTGTTACACAAGTGAACCAAAAATGAAAGTTAGATTTAAAGAATTCACACATGGTTTTGCAGCATAGAAAGTCAGCTATACCGCTGAAGCAGATTTCTGGGTTCTGAGGCCAAACAAATTTTGAAATATCATAGATGCATCATGAGAAAGATTCATGGGCCGAGGTGCCATAAAATTGACAATTTTTTCATGAACATGATACCTGCATGATCAAACCCAAGGATTTTAGATGATTGTAAAAATGCGTTTTGGGATGTGTCAAGAATCAACTACTACTTAATGAGCTAGTTGGCAACTTACCGGATCTTGCGACTCTTCGAGGCACGACGGTCAACAATTTTTCGTTTCTTTGTTTGTAGTCTTTTCATAGCATAAAAAGCTGTCTCTGTCACCAATCAAGATCAGAAAAGGTTAAGTTGTAATCGACTCATCAATTCTTTCTGCCCGTGCCCACTTGTAAATATCCATAAAAACTCCATGGACAATTGCATAGGACCATAAACTTAGAAGACTCGGACCATGTTTAGTTCTGCTTAAAATTAACTTTGAAAATTATGTTTGACGAAATAACTAACTTAGAAAGTACGCAACCAAACATGATCTCACAAAAGGAAGGTGGCTTGGGGAATGTCGATAGCTGGAAAATTCCTGTTACATTTATGGTTTCATGCAGACGAGTTATCTTCATATCCTTGAAAGGGATTTAAGTACCAGATGAATTTGCGCTACTGTTTGGGAGAGATTCAATAGCCATTTAAAGTTGATGGGATAGATGGGCAACTCGTGGAATATACAGAGTAACAAAGAAATATTAAGCTGTATAAAAGTAAGCTAATTTGAAATTAGATCAATCCCCCTTTTTCTGGTGATATACCCTTCAAAAAAGACCATACTAGAGGTGCACATCAGGTGATGGATATATAATCTCAATATTGAAATTAAGGATGTCTAATCCCCGGGAAAAAAAGATACAGAATAAACATCTAATGAATTTTTTTTTAAAAAAAAAAACCTCAAATAAGCATGACATGTTCTATAACAAAAACAAGATTGGGTATGTGTAAATAATGTCACTGTGCCACCCCCAAAAGTAGCTTAATTAATAGCACCTAACATATAAAGGGAAAATAATAAGTTTAAAAAACGGGCCACACCCTAAACGAATCCATTTCACACTTTCTCAGCACGGTATGATTCATATTATATGCCATGACATCTTACCAGATGACGCCGGATCAATTGTCTCAAAAAACTCCTTTAGTAATTGTTGATAGAATTCGGAATCATCAAGAAGCTCAGGATCACCATTTGCATTTGCATTTGTGTCCTGATGAAAATTTATACCATAAGTTAAAAAGATGGGTCACTTTCTGATGCTAACATATGGAGAAATACTATTTATTGTTTCAGTGGAAAATAAATTTGAGATGGAAAAATAACTTGATACCTCTTGTGTAGTTGTATTGGTAGATACTGCAACCTGCCCATAAACAAGTGCTAAAACTTCAATATATGCACAAATCATTTAATGAAAAACAAGATATTCATAATTTATGAAATCAGGGAGTTGCACTGTCCACGCTAAACCAACTTCAAAATCAAATTCAAACCTACATTTCCAAATACAGCAACAGCCAATCTATTCTGCTGCATCCCCTTGATCATCTTACTTGGATCTCTCATGTAAGCAGCCACTTGTTCACTAATATTCTGAAGAAAAATAATAGTCAGAATTGCACCACTGTTCATTTTGCTGCACAAGAGAATATCTCAGGTCTCAAAAGTTTAACCTGATTAAAGGCATGCAATTTGCCTTTAATAGCAGCAGCACCAGTTGTGACTTGTGTCTTCCTCTGCCATTTATCGATCGATTTGTTTCTAAAAGATGTCATTCTGCAAGATAAGAAAATTAGAATACAATTATTCCAGAAAAGTCAAGACTGCAATATAACCAAATTAAATGCAATTTCAATTCCACAGACACATATAATGCATATTTCAATTCTGAGTCACGCATAATGTATAATGGAAACACATTTATAAAAGGATTCAACAATTTTTGATATCCATGTTTATGGGGGAGTTGGCGTCAATAAAAGAACACGAGGAAAATACAAAAAGATGCTTGAAAGAAAAACACACTAAGCCCCTATTTGACAACCATTATTTTAAAACTCCTTTTTCTAAATACTTATTTTCAACCACACATTCACACAATAAAATATTCTGCTTGTAAACCTAAAACTTTTCCCTACTTTTTAATCACACATTCTCCAAAAAAAAACACTACTCAAAACTCCATTTTACCCAAATAATGGTTGTCAATTAGGGTTAAGTACAATGAAAATAGAACTCGAACTCTTCATTTTCTTTTTCGTACAAAAAGAGGTAGTTAGCATGAAAAGCCGAGGCATAACAAGAAGAAATCATAGCATGTAACAAATTGTCGCCCAATAATGTCGGACACCCTATGCGATTGTGATTGTGTAAAGCAAAATAATCCTGAATCCCGATTTTCCTTGGGTAAAATGCGCATTCAAGATTTCAACCAACTACTGACTGAGTGCAGACTGTAGCATTAGAAAAGATACATCCAGTATCCACCATATTATGAAATTACCTCGTATGCATTTGCGAAATGTGTAACCATTCTTCATCAACATCTCCATTTAAGTTCCCAGAAGCTACTGATTGCTGGGAATCTTTTACTGAATTAGCTTGAGAAGATAGAAGTTGAACCACCAGGCAGCATATCAGCATTGGATTACAGAGGTAAAAATAACAAGTAATCTTTCTTAATCTTGAAAAATATGAATAGAAAAAAATTACAAATTAAACAAGCAGAATGCCTAAGGTCAATAACAATCATAATCAACACAGTGCATTCTATTCACAAAGCAAAATACATGAGAATAAAAGAGGAAATATACAAAACCAACTAAAAAAGGCATAAAAGTAAAGGTGGTTTAGCTCATACTTAACAAAGACTACATCCACAAGCAAAATTTGTGATGAATACACTATACAACTGGTGACACACAAAGATCCAGGTATTTCCTATACCCCCAGAAAAACACTGTAACAGTGTGATAATCCCCCTCGAAAATCTTAACTACAATCTTTTCTAGAGGTCCCCATTGGCACAAAAAACTAGTTAGGTCAGGCACTGGAGGTCACTAAGGGTCACAAAAGATGATAAAGACAGTCTAAAAATTCAGTCATTGTACCCTTTGTATTCTTTTCTTCTTAGCTGTCTATTGACATGGATAGCCAAATTAGGGAAATATTTCAAGAAAGAGAAAAAATTCTAATACCCTCATCTCAGCAGTTGCTTATTCCTTCTTAATTTCACTTGGTTACTGGTTGCACTATTACCTGCAACAGTGATTGTAATACCAGCCTACCTCGTTGAACATCGTAAGCACTAAAAGAATTTTTTAATGCATAGTAATGTACTTAAGGAAGTATACTTCGGAATAAAATGTAAATTTTTTGAGGCCATTATTTGTGGACAGCACACAAGAGATGTTACATGTTGCAATATTAGTAAGGTGTGTTTAAGCCACATTATCTTGGAATAATGTATTCTGGAATAGTAGATTGATGGAGAATGTGTGGTTGAACAAAAAAAAAAAAAAAGTTATTGATGTGAGGAAAAATATTATTTTATTGAAAAATGTGTAATTGAAAATGAGTAAAAGAATGAAAATGAAAAATTTAATGTGTACCAAACAGTGACTTAAAAAATCTAATGGGACTTGAAGATTTTAATGTGTATCAAACAAGGGCTAAATTATGATGGAAATCAAATGGTTTAAGTAGTAATTTTTGTGACATAATGCAGTCCCAACTAGCTTTGTAGATATATTGTGCAAGTCAACTGCGATAATCCATCAAACAAAACCAGATTTTAAGTAAACTTTTACCAAGTTCTTAAAAAATGACAGTCTCAACAGCACGGAAGGTCCAACAAGCTTAAATAAGGAAGTAATTTTAACACTCTGATATCAGTATAAAATAAACAAACTGTAGTAACTTGACATACCATCTACGGATTGGGCAATTGAAGGATTATTCTCAACTAGCGCCTGTCAAAACATACACGGGTAAGAAGTAAAATTAAAGGGCAATTGTTTATAAGATGAGAATGCATAGCTATAAGGCACAGTATGTAAGCTTGCTAATCCCCTGTTTGTCTTGGATAAAAATTAGATTTTTAACAGATTTTCATAAAAGTTGGTGAAATGTGTAGTTAAAAAGTTGATTAAAATTTATGGGTCCCACAAAATGTGTCGTTGAAAATGAATCCGGGAAAAAATGAGTTTTAAGAAATGGGGCCAAACATGGGCTAAAATACGGAACAAAAGAGATAGGAATATTTTCATTAGCGTCGCACTTGTTGCAACTCCAGTATGGAATCCAAGGTCTTTTTTGAGGAAGTGATTAGATCAGAGTACGCTTCCCTAACTCCATTATCAGAATCACAGAATAAGGACCTAACTGGTTCCTGCAGACAACATATCTTCTTTCAAATACAGCATCGTAATGAAGTACATAAAATTCAAATAATAATTATATATATTAGAATTCAAAGTGAACCTGTGGAAGTCTGTTAGAACTAGAGAATGCTTTTTGCAGCAAGAATCTGAATTCGAGCGTTTTGTCCCAAAGAGCCTTCACATGATTAGGAAAAGATATCAACAAGCCATCTCAGTAAAGTCAGAGAGGGTGAGAGAAGGAGAACAACCATGAAAACAGAGCCAATATGTTCCCTTTACTATTAGATCACATAGCAAAAAAGTTTTTGGCAACCCAAAAACCCTTTGCTACATTTCTTAGAAAGAGATCACCAGGAAAAAAACAAAACAACAAAAAGATTTGAACTAAAGTAAATGTGCATTATTTGAAAGCTAAAATGCTGATTAAAAAGCTTCATACCCTTTGATTTTTTACTGCTTGACCTTTTTGAATATCGTCATCCTTGTGGCCCTTTAGATTTCTCAAAAGATCTCTGGTCAACAAAGGAATAAGTTTGCATATAATATATGTATATATAATTTTTATAAAAAATCACCTTAGATAGTCAATCATGCAGTGTCATTGTAACAGAGAACAAAGAGAGCCAAGTAGTCGAATAGATCACTAGAGGACATTTATGATACTAGTACCATTTATATTTGGAAACATAAACAAACGATGTTATATCAAGTTAGCTGTCCAAAAATCAGCAATGGTATTTAAACCACCGAGAACACATTTCAGTGACTTGAGTTTGGGTGTAAGTCTCACCTGGGGGAGGAGTAATATTCAGCCAAAAAAAAAAAGCCTAAGAGCTATAAAATCTGTAGTTCATACATAAAATTCGCCTTGAATGGAAAATTTGAGGACTTTTGTTAGATATTTTTGTCATTCTAAAGCTCGTCGAAAATTTTTTTGGCAAAGGGGCAAATAAGTTCTAGAAAAACTATTTATAATATGACATAACACGTTTAGTTTGGTCTAAGGTGATGAATATAAAATATTACCAACCTATAGACTCATGAACTAAGATACCTTGATTTTTCAACTAAGTCTTCCCAACCATTCACAAATATTGAAAAAAAAATTCCTTCTCCTTTACAAGAACTTGAAAGAACATTTAGCCTAAAACTTCTTTTAATATGTTTAATATGAACTATCCCCTTCTAAATTGCAATTGGCAATTTTAACAGTCACAGTAAGTCAATATACACTAAATGTCTAAAACCAAGAATAAACAAAACTTGATCCCAAAAATGATATTAAGTTGGCAACCTGGCTGAAAGACCACATATTAATTTTTTTTCCAATAATAAATAAAATTTGAACAAACAGGTATGTTATGAAATGCGAGGACTTACTGCTCCTCATTTCGAAGTTTCTTATATTCTTTCTCGAGCTCTTCCATCTCAGCACCCTTCTGTTCATCATCATTGCCATTCTCCGACCCTCCTCCCTCCTCCTCCTCCTCCTCCTCCTCCTCCTCATCATCATCATCCTCCTCATTCTCGCTCTCAACATCAGTATCCTCACCATGGTTCCCATGGTCATCATCACCATCGTTATTATACTTATCCTTGTCATTATTATCATAATCATCACTACAGTCATCTTCTTCATCTTCCTCGAAATTATTCACCTGATTAAAGCAACAGAGCAAATAAGCATCATAAAAAAATAAAACCAAATATAATCACAAAGAAACAACCAATTAACCAAAAAAAAAAAAAAAAGGAGCTCTAACAGTATCAGGAAACATTTGATTTTCCACGCAGCTTTCAAAATCAGAACCACTGTCACTTTGTTCCACCTTTCTCAATTTCTTCTTCAAAGGCTTCCCCATTTTCGAATTACCTAAAAAAAAAAACAAAAAAAAAGAACATGCGCCATTTACTTCTCGTTCTTGTTAACTTTTAGACCATTGGACATTGCCAATCAAGCAAACATAAATTGTATATTAATAAAACAATAGGAAGCTGAACAGTAAATCCGCAATCTTTATACAGTAGAGATTGAAACTTTACAAAGAAAAATGCATAATTTTTACTTAAAGTTCAATATTTCAATCTTTAGATAGTAGGATTTATATAACATGAGGCAGGGGCGGAGTCACCTGGTTATATCGTAAAGTTTGAAACTTTACAAAGAAAATCGCATAGTTCTTACTTAAAGTTCAATATTTTAATCTTTATATGGTTGGATTTATATAACGTGAGGCAGGGGCAGAGCCACCTGGGGTCTAGTGAGGGCAACTGCTCTTACTGGATTTTGGTCCTGGGGGCTGCCAGTTTCTCAGGAAAGGAGAAAACCTTAAACAACCGCATCAAAATTCATTAAAATGTTGTCGAAAACTCACTGCAGCTAGAGGAAGATTTCTATCAAGAAAGAAAAATTCGGAAAAATAAATAGAATTTAAGGAGTTGAGCTGAAAATAAATCATTCACAACCATCAGTTCATATGCGATTTCAACATCTAAAGCCCGTTTTACACTAATAAAATCCGATTCTACCTTCCAATTTCGTTGATGAAGAAATTGAGTAGAAATCACTGCAATGCTATATAAATTGGTGCCGAGGGGGTGATAAATGTGTCTCCCTTTTCGTCTCTCCCACAAATTTAGCGTAATTCCAAGGTAGAATACCTAGCCATGAAATGCTCTCAGGGTTAGAATTTCACAAGTGTTTCATAGAAGAGAGCCAAAGAGGAAGTTTTGTTCAACAATTCCCTACATTCATTCAAAGCTTTATAGAAGCATGTGACAAAGCACATCCAAACCTACCTTCATACAATTATTTCTTAAATTGAAGAAGAAAACTAAAAGGGGTTGATCAAGGATTCATAAAGAGATTCAAGAACACCAAGATTTCTTTCCATTTCCGTTTCGAACTATTCAATTCCGACTATGGTTGTATCATTTAAATTGTATTTGTAATTAATGTGATGTTTAGATAATTGTATAATGCTAGAATAACATTGAACCGCACTTTTAAAGTTTTAGCCCCCGTTTGACACCCATTAATTTCTCATTCTCATTCTCATTTTCATTCTCATTTTTCATTCCAACTACACATTCTCCTATTAAAATAATATTACATACAAATCAAAAAAATTTCATCACTTTTTCACCACACATTCTTACATCAATCACTATTCCAAAAAAAATTTTCTACTCAAAATGGGTTTCAAACAGGCACTTAATATCTAATTTCATATTTTGAGATTGAAGCATGTGTTTGATTTTAAATGATTGTTAGGTAATTAATGCTTTTCAATAAAAAAAAAATTTTTTGATAACCGTGGATGTACGAGTCAAATTGCGCGCACCTCGACTAATTCCACGGGGCCTTGAAATTTATAGTCGGGTACTTGCCTCAGTGACCCTGAGGGACTCGAACTGGTGACCATTGGGGAGCAAACCCAAGACCTGACCAATTGAGCTACCTTTCAGGATTACTTTTCAATAAATTAGCTACTAATCGAATTGTTTTGTGATTTCTATTGACATTAGAGAGAATGAATATGAATTTGGCAAGTAGTACAATTATTGTAAAATTCGATAGGAGATAGAAATATATTGTTATACTTTGCATGATCATTTGATGTTCTTGTGATTTAATACTTCTTCACATGTTCGCAATTTTCATATAGATATAGGAAAGTCGCATGTGCATAAATTTAGTTCTACTTAAGAGAGACTATTAAACGAATTAGAAATATTGATTTTCATCTGCAAATATGTGTGTCTAAATTATGGATTGATATTGGAAGGGATGAAAGTGGGAAAATTCTAGTAATTATTATGTCACTTCACATGCAAGTTAAATTTATTTTGTCTCCCAAGACTTGACACAGAATCTGAGTAAATGAGTATCAAAGAAATATAATTGAAAACATTTATTTGCCTTGATAATACCCCGGTGAACCATATCTAGTCGTTAAAGAGGATATATAAATTTTTTTTTACTCGGCTATATAGCATCTCTTTCAATAGCTATTTAACACTAATATTATGTATTTTTTACATATAAATTCTATCATTTCTACAACCTAAAGCTTTGTAATATATCAATTGACAAAAATCAATTAATCTACTCACATCTATAGCCACGAACATTTTTCATGTGATTGGAAAGTGCCGGTCCTGTGATTTCGGGAGCCTGAGGATGCATGCAAAATCTATAAGTATGTTATGGACCGATTGTTAAATTTGTTAACTTAAAACTTAACGGTAAAACAATAAACAAAATATATTATACAAAAGATTTATATTATAATCAAATAACAAAGTTGACAATGTTCAAAATCCCTAAATCAGAAAACACAATTAATTATTGGAATCTCAAAATAAATTTTGCTTCTTCAGAACATATTACAATTAGAGCAGATGGAATCATATAGATATTTCAGATAACAAGGGTTGAGTCAATTTGAAATGCATCTATAAACATTTAATCATACTAAATGGTTCGGTCTACTTGGGGCCTGTGGTCTGTAGTTTCCAAGTCCTGGGCCTGCCCTTCAAGGCAGCTCGGCCCACTTCAATACCACTACATTCGTGTAAAAACCATATTTTGCATTTTCCCCACCCGGTCAGCTCCATAAGCATTCAAAACACACTAAAGGACATCAGTTGAAATTTGAAATCAAGGTGCATAACTTGTCTAAATACAGAAGGCTATCATCTAATCATCAATTTGAAAACTTATAATTCCCTATAATATAAAACAACTTAATCACTTGAAAATAAGAAAAAATGTCAATTATCAACAGTTTAAAGTGTCACATATTAGCACATTGGCCACGATCAATAGACAACAAAATAAAACCTCAAATTTCAAGGAACCATCACCAAGCCAAGTTTATCACCATTAATAAAGACAAATTTCAATAAAATAGCCCTATTCAGCCCACTTCATCTGAGAAATGTTCGATGCACAAAAAGAGAATAAGTAATACTAACCTAGAAACACACTATCGGTAAATCAATTTGATATTTTGTATACTTCAATTAGGAAAAGACCACATTTAAATATATACATAGAAATCAGATTACATACCAACGAGGGCTAGCAGTCATTTATTGGATTGCTGGTTAGACAATGGGATTGTTCTGATAACATTTGCCTTCTTGATACTGATACATCGACCCTCCTGTTTGTACATCATAAATTTGAAAAAGAATGTAATTTGACAAATAAGGAAGAAAATTGAAAAAAGAGATACAGTGGAAAATAGGGGAATATATAAAATCAAAATGATCTCTTGGACAAAATAAGTGAAACCCAGATCATGAATGCTCTAAAAGAATTAAATACATATCAATTTTCTTTCTTATTTGAAATAATGTGGAAAAGACAATGGCATTGTAAGAGAAAGCAAGCTAGAGATAACCAAAATAAGCAAATTTGAAAAATAAGCAAAACTGAAATGCAGAATTTTGTTTTATTACAAACTCAAATAAACTTGGAAAAAATCGTACGGAATGTTTCAACTTATGACCACTCCAGAAATTGCTATAATGAACAAAATCAGGTGATTGACAATGATATTTTGCAGAGTACAACTGTACAAAAATGTAGTTTGTTCATAAAGACATACAATTACATCTACCTTTGTTAGAAGTGGTGCCGGGCAGACGAGACAAATATTAGGGCTGCAGGCAGTGGCGTGGCACATTGGTGGCAGTCAGCTAAGAGAGAAGTAAGAAGATGGCGTCAAGGCAGGCAGGTGTGTTTCGTTTAGGGTTCTTCTCGGTACAGACGCACAAACGAGATGGCAATGCCTTTCAACGGGATTTCTTCATTTTTAAATAATAAAAAAATATTAAATCTGAGGCCCTTTTGATTATGGGCCTGAGGCATGGGCCTCGCTTGCCTCTGCCCAAAACCGGGCATATGGACCACATACTAACCATATTCTTCGATAATGGATGGTTTAATTTCCAGGTGTTAGGAAAAAACGGAAAATTACCTTAACTCATACATTTAATTTTCAATTTCAAAATTCAGGTACAAATTGTTTTCTTTCAAAAATCAGGTTATAATTATTTTTTAATTTAAAAATCATATAATACACCTCACTACCACCTATCCCCACTCCACGATTTGAAATCCTTAAATCACCTTTCACCTCTCTCTATGGTGATGGCGGCGTAGAAGGGTGGTGGCGATGGTGGCGAATCGGCGGCGTTATTTTCTCCACAGAAACAATAAACCTTAATTCAACGGTAAAATTTCGCAATGGACTTGTAATGCACCCTCCTTAAAATTTGAACGGTTTGTTTATTTCGAATCCAACGGTGTCGTATGACATTGACGAAAATATGACCGTTATGCAGTATGCTATTAATAACCCTAGTTCTTCGAAGTAATCTTGTGTTCTTCTATCAGCATTTTGGGCGTTCAGTCTGAGTTTTTTTCTGCCAAGATGAACTAGAAAATGAGTTTTTCTGGGTTGCTCTTCCGGTGTGATAATTTGTTATCTATAATAGTTTCAGGTTTCGT
Organism: Fraxinus sp. D2006-0159; assembly: GCA_903798375.1. Classification (NCBI taxonomy): domain Eukaryota; kingdom Viridiplantae; phylum Streptophyta; class Magnoliopsida; order Lamiales; family Oleaceae; genus Fraxinus; species Fraxinus sp. D2006-0159. The sequence goes on along the minus strand of CAIGRQ010253209.1, from coordinate 176 downwards.
TCTTTAGTCCAACTGATAATCAATTTGGGTATTGGATTTGTTTTTGTGAATTCTATTGGAGTTTTCATTTTTTATGGGTGGTTATTTCAGAAACTCTATTCTCTGAGTGATAATTTTCTTTCTTGTTTCTATACATAATTATTTGTCTTACAATAATGTTCTTTGTTGGTTCAGTG
>CAIGRQ010253155.1:0-11822 GCA_903798375.1 Fraxinus sp. D2006-0159 | reverse complement strand
TAAAAAAAATAAAATAAGTTATCATTGACATGCAATTTCATCAATAAAAACTAGTGTATCTTTATATTTACTAGTGTTCTAAAAAGTACATTTAGGTGACATCTAGCGCACTAGGCACGGGCAAAACGTTTTGTCCGGCAATAAGTACAAATTAAGTAGTTGATCGCTTAATACACGACTAGACGCACTTTATTAACTTTTTTTTTTTGCCCTTTTATAAATCGTTTATTTGACTATAGGTATCAACTTTTCTATTTACTTTTTATCTTTTAATAAAGTTTTCATTTGACTTTTCAGATTTTTAAATGACTTGATCTATACGATAAATATTTAAATAAAATTTAAGTTACAGTGCTATCTATATATAATTTAGAGACTGTTTGATCCATATTATTTTTTTCATTCTCATTCTTCTACTCATTTTCAACCATACATTCTTCAATAAAATAATGTTTTCCATCACATCAATAACTTTTCCTTCTTTTTCAACCACATATTCCTCATTACATCACTTCAAAAAAATGATACTTTCATTTTAATATGCACCAAACACACTTGTTTTACTAGAGATTTCAAAAGTATGTATAAAGTTCTTATAAATCTGTTAAATAGGACTTGTCTAGTTGAAAATTGAAACTATTAAAAATAGTTTAGCTTTTGTATTTTGAAAACTTAAAAATTGATAGCCCAACGACAACTAATCAAAAGGAGTGTGAATTGATTTTCAAAGTTTTTTCGAAAAAATAATCTAAATTCAATCAAGTAATTAATTCAAATAATAAACACAAGTATAAAAGTGATAAGTAAAAGAGAGAAATGATGCAAACAATATAATTGTGGAGGTTTGATCCAAAATGATGATCTACATCCTCTGTTACCAACCTCTCCGGCGCGAGTAAGACCTTTTCACTTTATTAATTGACTTATGGTGTAATATTCCAAAACTTTACAATGCTTCAGGTGACTTACAAACAAGGAGCGCCGATTCTTATACACTGTTGAACTTTATGAGACTTCAATATGATCCACACTGTGACTTACAATAGGAACACCGATCCTTATATAATATTGATCTTTAATGGACTTCAACACGACCCACATTTTATCAAAATGATTTTATAATTTGAAAATTCTCTCTTAATAAATGATATGATCAAATTAAATGCCAAGAGATAAATAGGCTAACACTTAAAATGAATAGCAATGAATGAAACTTAAGTATTAGATGAGAGAACTTTAATGAAAAAGATGATTTTCAAAAGTTGATTCAATCAATCCAAAGTTTTTAAAGTAAATGTTTGAAAAATTAAAAAGACGTAAGCTCAAAGAGTTTTTTCTCAAGTAATTCTCATTTTAATACTCTTTTTGAATATGTTTTGAATGTGAAAAGTAAATGTATTTATAGAGTTCAAAACATCAAAAAATTTGGGAGTTCGGATGACCACGTCTGGTTGATCGCTTCTTGTCCAGATGACCGATATAATCGTTTGTACATATAAAATCAAATATCAGAACGGTCAAATTTTGGACCGTTGGGCAATTCAGCATTTTTTATGTTTTGACCCCTTTTGTTCTGATTTAAAGGTTTTGAAAAGTATGGACTTTTGAAGAGTATTTTTAATTAACTTTTTAGGATAAAACGTATTTTTCAAGTCCAAATATCAAATTTTAAAATTCATTTTTATATTTGATCAATTCATTGTATTCGAATGACTTTTCATACACAAAATTGTTTTTAAAGCATGGAAGGGTTTTGAGCTTAAGGTATTCATTGTTATATATCAAAGTGTTAGCATCTTTACATTTTAACTAAGAAATCAAGTATTTGATTTTGCTTAGAAATATGGCTCTTAAGTTTTTGAATGTGACTTCGATCTAGACTTTCTTCATGAGTTCGATTTGTGATGATCTTTTGATAACCATCGGTCAATTTTTCATCATGTGCGTTGAAAGACTTTAATCATTTGAATTCAACTTATTAGTAAACACGATTAATGTTTTTGTTATAATAAAAAACTTGAGGTTTTAAACAGCTATAAGTCAACAAAAATTATATAATTGATTAATTGTAAGAATAATTAAGTAAATATAATATTTTATAATTTTAGATGTTTGTTATATTATTTTAATTATTAAATGATTTTTAGAAGAACCTTGCTATTGGGCCCAACTCAAAGCCGGCCCAACTATTGGGAGGGAGAGGGGGGGGGGGGGGGCTGACTTCCGCCAACCCCCTCCCTAATAGGGGGTGCCACATAAGCGCCTTGTATTTGTGCCTCGCTTTGAGCCGAGCCAGGAAAATCAAGTCGGGTTCCTTTTTAGAATGATTAAAGCCTTGTTTGAGCCATATTTTTTTCTCCTTAAAATGAAAAATATGACCGTTATCCATCACATCAACATTTAAATTTAAATTTTCTATTTCTTGTGTGGACCTCAATAACGGCTATATTTTTCATTCTCATTTTAATTTTTGATCTACATTATTATCTCATTAAAATAAAAAATATGACCGTTATTCATCACATCAATATTTAAATTCAAATTTTCTATTTCTTGTGTGGGCCTCAATAACGGCTATATTTTTCATTCTCATTTTTAAAAAAGTTGGCTCAAAAAGAGAAGAAAAGTAACGAAATTTTTAAAAAGTAGTAAATATTCAAAAAAATTGACGAAAACTCAAAAAGTGACAAAATCAATTTGTAGGCCTTTTTGGACTTTCTGGATTTTGAGCGTAATTAATACGAAAATTCTAGTTTTAAATAATTTTAAGGGTATTAAACTAATATTTTATTTTTTGGGTAGTGGGCATAATTTTTTCAAAGATATATAATTCGTCAAGGAGTCAAAAATAAATTGATTTTTATCAATATTAAATTAAAACAAAAACATATAATAGTAGAGATTCTATAAAACTCTTTTTTTTTTCCCCTTCTAAACTCATTTTTAACTATACTTTTTTTCAATAAAATAATTTTGCACGTGGACTCATAATATTTCCCCATATTCTAAAAAAATCTACAAAAACATTCTCTAAACATTAATGTCATATGTCAAGACTAAGTCGTCCTTCAAGTTAAGTCTATAAGTATAAATTGTAAAAGTGAAAACTGAATCGAAATTGCTTTTTAGAAATCGTTGATTTGGTGTTATAGGGGCTAACGAAAGGGCTTCGAAATAAGTCAAGCCATTCTAAAATGTTTTGATTTAGGTTTTGGAGTTTTAACCGTAATTTGAAATCAAACGCATCATTTTAAAATAAAAATAAATAAATAATTTAATTTTTTTTTTCAGAAATTAGACTAATAAATTACCGTGTTAACATATTAACTATAAAATTTAAATACAAAAATAGGTAATTTGATCCATTATCCAATACCAAATACCAACTATAAGTTAATTACCCTAATTTTATGACCTCTACTTTTCTTTGATTTTGTTGGTATTTAAATTTACGGTTTGATATATAGATTTTTTTATTGTCAATAAATTATGAAAATATTTTATAATCATCGAACCAGTGCAATAAAGTTCTATCTCTGGTTCCTTCATTTCTTTCTGAAACTGGCCTACTTACATTGCACTCTTTCTTTCAAAATACTGGATCGGAAAAAATATACGACTAAATCGCGATTTAAAACCAGAATAAATCACTAGATTTAAATTCGAAAAAATCTCAACCGTTTTAAATAGTTTAATTTAAGTTAAGATATTTCTCGAACCCTTTAAACGGATAGTTTGAGAATATGTCAAAAATCAAACAGAACGAACCGCTTACACCATAGTAGAAGCGCATCTTTCACTCATAAATAGAAGGGTCATTTACCGGTGCAATGGCATTACAAATTGTTGGATTTTTCTAACTGCGTTTTTCGGTAAAGAGTAAAAACAGACTGGGTGATGAAATATAACTACGAATACAACACAACTGTATCAATTGTAGTTCGAAAAACAATGAGTTCAATGCACAGTAGCTTTGAAGAGAAATGAAACAACTGTAATTCACAGTACATCATAAGCTGATTAGCTTAACTTCTTGATAAAATACCAATCAGTGGCGCTTCCTTTTCTTTGAACTGCAGCCCGACAGCCTGCAAAATAAAATAATTAAGTTAAAACAAATGGTCCTTCCTTCCATTGCTATGCTACTTTCTGTGCATTAAGAAAGGAACAAGATTGACTTACGAATCATCATAATGTTTTTTACTGGATGAAGATTTCTGCAAGCTTTGAGATGTTCCAGCAGTCTGTCAAATAAATAATAGTTCAATATGCTTAGTTTCTAGCAAACCTTAACCAAAAACACCAGATCATTCCAGGTGATATTATTCGTAGGTTCTTTGTTGAACAGTAGGGATCAACACAATATGACCATCATTACACATTGTCTCTGAGAGAGCCTGTTGGAAAGGATCAAAGGAATATATAAATTGTACTTGAGAATTTGAAGTGATAATACCATACTATTTTGGATCGAAAAGAAGAAAGCAACACCAGGACAAACAAGTCCCTCAAAGATGGGGTTCAATAATGAAGGCACAAACATTTAATTGAGACATCTTCTATTAAATACTCCTCCAAAATTGATATCTTTAACCTATGTTCGTCCAAAACTCATTCCGTACCTATGATTATCTTTATTATCTGCAAAATAAAGGCTAATAATAGAACCTTAGAAGTATAATTGCCAACTATCAGCTTCCTCATACCCACATTAGGTCGTACTAAATCAAGATCATACAATCCCTACCCATTACCCCCACTAGATTCCTGGCAAGTAAGCTGCTATCTATTTTTTTTTCTTCCTTTTTCTTTTTTTTTTTTTTTGTGTGTGTGTGGGTGGTGGAGATATTCATGAACAAACAGATCCTATTCCATGATCATATAAACAAAGTAAACCACCCATGTCTAATGAACTTGAGAAGATATACAAAAGAAGCCTTTCTAATTTCCAATATAGAGGTTCAAGTAAAAGAAGCTTAATTTAGAAAAGTAATATATGAGATAAGGACGTGTCCATCCATTGTACAATTTATACTGGTAAAAGGTATACTCATTTAGAACATGGAGTAATCAATTGAGTAGCACATGTGGTGACACAAGCATACTAACAGGGTCAGGTAGCCATCTGTAGCCTCGGCTATGGGCTTCAAGATACTCTTCATATGTCTGCATCACAAGATTAACACTACACCATCAGGAATGAGAACATCAAGGCAAGTCTTTAACTCTCACCATAATGAATCAATTAATAAAGTTTATATATGTAGACACAAATACGTATATCTACAAAAAAAAAAAAAAAAATTGACAGAAATATAATCTAGATAACGTTTACAATCAGTCCACAAACTGCCATAGAGCATGTTTGGGAAGTGATAATAATTTAATTACTTGTGATCAAACATATTTTTTATCCAAACATTTTGTATGACCCACATAAACTACCCACATATTATCCACACATTTCTTAGAACCCATATCTTATAATCACTTAAATTTTAATTTAATTACTTCCAAAGCATGGTCCATATTCACCACCTTATAAGTTCTCCCAAGATCTCTACATAGCTATAGGAATCACCTTTTTTCTCATTTCAATGAAGTTCATCTATGCGTCACATTACAAATCTGAAACATTCTTGGATGAAATAGGACTTAGAGCCATTAAAATCAAATTAAAATTGAAAATATAGCCGTTATTAGGTCCCACTTGTCTAATAAAAGTCAACAATAACGGCAAGTTTTTCAATTTTAATCCGATTTTAATCTGTACCAAACGGGCTCTTACTTAACCTTCTCGCCATCTGTTTATCTTATAGGCCCAAGATCTCTCCATAGATATAGGAATCACCTTTTTTCTTAGTTCAATGAAGTTCATCTATTTCACATTACTAATCTGAAACATTCTTGGATGAAATAGGACGGACTTAGCCTTCTTGCCATCTGTTTATCTTATAGTTCTGTCTTTACAAGTGGCAAAGAGCACCTGCACCATGTGGCATTGTGCACGCACCACATGTAGTAAGCCATATACTTGTCAAGTGTATATTTTGTAAAATACTAAAAAATTCAAAAAGGAATGAAAATTACGTGAACATGAAACCAAGGATGAACCTACTGAAAGTGACACCTTAAGTATAGCTCCAAACAGCCATAATCCATAGCATATCCACTTGAGCCAAGCCACCCATGAGCCCAAACGAGCCAAGTCATCCACGAGTTGGATTGATTTTTCTTTTTTTAAAAATTAACAAAATAAGCCCAAAATTGAGCAATTTTTTTTAAAAATTATAATAGATCTAAAAATGAGGCAAAAACGAGCTAGTTCACGAGCCCGTACAAGCCAACTTGCGAGCTCATGCCCACAAGTCCAAACGAGCTGGCTCGCTAGCTCGTACCAATGAGCCGCTCCGCTCAGCTCATGAAAAATAATTTGAGCTTAGCTCCACCTTTGACTTGTCTCAAAATGAGCTCAGCCCATTCGCTGGCCGAGCCGAGATGCGTCAGCGAGCGGCTCAGCCCATTTGCCACCCTAGAAAGTCTTATTCACTCGCACGACAATTATACATATTATACCAAATGGCACAATGCAATGCTGCATTCATTTACAAAATTGAGAAGTAAATAATATTCATTCGACTGATTAACAACGCTCTCTCTAAGGAATACTAAACTGCTGTCACTCAGCCAACCTGCAAGACAGCAAGGCCATTGTAGTTTAAAATATACACAAAGCCCTCACAATGAAGAGAAGAAAGCACGGTACATAATTGAAGTAGCTAACAGATTGGGGGTAAAATTCAAGTCTCTATATATAAACCATGGAACCATATTGTCGTCTCACTGGTTAAATAACAATAAAGTAACGTACATAATAGAAGTAGCTAATGGATTGACAAACACCAGCTTCTTTTTAAAATCCATACAAGTATAAGTTGTAAGGTGGGAAAAGGAAAAACAAAAAAGAACAGAAACACACATTAACACCATAAAACATCTGCAATCACTGGTGACATTGCAGGCACACTGAGCATCACCTGTTGCATAAGGGAAGAGTTCTTTCAAGAAAAAAAAATACAGGAAACAAGTATGAAAGATATTTGGCTGAAAACATGAGTTGATGTATAAAAATTTCTGTGTACAACCCATAGGAAAAAAATCAGTGAGTGGCATATATTCCCTAAGAACTATGAAGTTCAAGAAACATCTAGGAGCATCAATATTAATGAACTTAAGACACCTATACCATTTCCAGAATATCATCGTCAGTCAGAGTGAAAGCACAGGGGCTTCTCGCTGCTGACAAGCCATTTTTTCTCATGTGTGCTAAATAGTATCTATCTACTTCAGCTTGATGTTGATAGAGCAAAGAGGGACCCAGCATAGGTTCCATATGCAACGGAGGCACATTATAGACTTCATTTTGAAAAGAATGTAATTGCCCATCATCCCTGACTTCATCTCTGCATACAATTAAAAAGTTTCGTGAACAAGGGATTTCCAGAAGAATCATATTTTAAATTTGATTAAAAAAAAGAATGAAGAAAAATAAACCTTTTCAAATTAATTTCCACATCATCTCTCCCATCAAGAAGTTCACAAAGAGCTTCACCAATATTCTGAGGTAACTCCTGGAAAAGGTTTATATATTTCATGTGCAAGTAAATATACTCAAAGGCTCCCAATTTGCGAAGAAACATACATGCATAAACTGTTAATGAAAAAAGAAGTGTAGAATAAAAACATATTGTAAAAATTAAAAATAGTTGATACCTGGCAGTCTCTACTAATTTTCACAGGCCTGTAATAATTCCAAGGGTTTTTCAGATGAAGAGTCTTTTGGAAAGGCAAATCATGCAAACACAGCCATTTGACTTTAAAACTCCGCCCCCAAGTTTTATTTTTACCACTTTCTTGATCCCAAATGTCCTCCCGTCTCCCACCAATTGAAGACATCATTTGAGCATACCCCTGGAAGAAGCCACTCGTGTTGACGCTGAATATGAGAATTACCTTGCCAGAATTCTGCACCAAAAGCGCACGCTTCTCTATAACTTAAAGAGGATGACAATATTTCCAAAATATGAGCTATATTTAACAAAATTGGGATCTTAACTCGGAAGGCTTCTTCAAGAATAGGCTCGTTCATGATTTGAGTAGCCCAAAGTCCCTTCTTAATTGACAGTTGAATATTTTCATGGTTCAAGCTCTTGATAATGAAATATCTCGTTTTATACAGACTATCTTTGATTGCATCTGAAGTTGGCACCCGGTCACCAGAATGCACTTGCTCTTCTGCCCCAAGGCGACAGGCTTCCCCATTTCTTTTGTCGCTTGGGCTCCCTGACAAGAGTGTCCATATTCTTCGTTAATCACAAACTAGAGTTGCAAAACGAAGTGAATGTTTTAGCATTAATCAGAAGTACAAAATTATGTATCATCCTAATATGCTGGCAAATTGTAAGTTGTTGATACACTCATGAGAGCAATGTATCAATTAACAGAGTACTACTATTCTTAAACTTATGCAACACTATGCTGGAAAACTATAGAGCAACTTCTCACTTAATCTGCATGGTGTGCAATCTATTACGTGCATTCTAAATGCCCAGACAATTCTTTCATCTATACTCAAAAAATTAGGCAATCTGCAAGAGCATTATTGCACACCATGAACAGTACAGATAGGTAAACCTGAAATTAATGGGTCCTAATCATAATGCTGCGCTTGACAACCATTTTGCAGCGGTGCATAAAACGCAAGATTATATTATTAAATATTTGAAGCATAGACTTCCTATTAACTATTTTCCTACTTTTATGAACTCAACAAGAGAATCCTAACACAGTAAATTCTTCTGAGCTTCATATCTCTGTCCAATTATGGATAGGTGAAACTAAGGTCTCCATCAGCATGCATCTCAAATAAAATCCTAATACTCAATGATCAAGATTCTGAAATGCCATCACTTCATTTTCATCAACTAAGCTGTAGCAATAAGTCCAAATTCATGTTTTATGAGATTGCCCATTTCTATAAGAAAATGGAAAAAATTATACACCAATAAGAATTAAAAACTAACTGAAACAATATCAAGAAAATTATCGTCTCAAACTGTGCTTCAAATTCATTAATGCATCCAACCAATATGCTTATGACCATTGGCCGTGCTTTTGTTTTCTCCTCTTCTTTCTTTCCTTCAAAATTAAAACTGCATGCTCCTAAATATACTTAGACATTATTAGAGGCACGCCTGACGAGTTTAAAAAGAGAACACTTAAAACTGAGGTAAAACAGAAAGTGGCATAAAATAACAGAGACTACAAGCTTTTCAAGACTGATGGTAAATAATTTAAACAGAGAACACTCTGCCTCCTTCAGCACTCAACAATTTAAGCAATGATTCATATTTTGTACATTAAATTAATAAATCAAGAGAACTACAACGCTTTTACCTGGAATGTTCATGCTTGCCATGCCTATTTTCAATTCAGTCACAGATGAATTGACCGCTGAAGTGTCTTCAATGTATCGGATAACACAGCTATTTAGATGTACAAAGCTTTATGAGGACCAGTCAAACTCTGGGGAAAGGAAGTAAATGTAAGACTGTTAGATCTGTGAGTGCATAAGAGACACGACATGTTATAAAATTCTAAGTGAACTTATCTTCAGACATTTGTAGAACCATGCATAAGTACCCAAAGAATTGGGAGCACAAAAGAACAGACCTTATAATGCTTTCTCCCATATTATATCATGTATCTTAACCTTTAGTTTAAATGTAATAAAGGATGTGGCACAATTCAATATGATTCTTATACAATCAGTGGCTCATGGCTCACTGTCTTGAAGCAACAACAAGATCAAAAACTACAGTAAGATGGTTCATAATGAAGATGATTTAACTAAATCAAAGACATGTCATTACATTATAGCTACTAAACTATAGTTCATATTGCAGCATAAATTAAAAGGAAGACGTAGCTTTGACAGGGAACTAGGTGAGCGATTGTATCTAAACAATTTTGATGAAACTAAGTTAGATTTAATGAATTTAAAAGGGTGAGTATCTACAGTTAATATAAGAAGCGAAGCAAACATAATTAATAACATCATAATCGAATATTGAGGTATTTTTACACCTCAAGCTAGGGGTAAGCCTTGAGACAATTTGAGGAGTATATCTTGAGACAAACAATTACATAACTCAAAAGAATATAAAAATAGTAAAATACAAAAATATGCTCGTAATAAAACATAAACCATCTACAAAACCATAATATAACAAATTAACAAATTTCAAGTCTAACTAACTTGCAAATAAACATAAAATAGATCAATAAAGTAACAAATTATAATTCTCAGCAAACTATGGCGTAAACTATGATGCTCGGACTTGGCATTCTGGCGAGCATACCCCTATCGACACGATACGGCACATGGTATGAAATATGGGGCGGATCCTTCAATATTCAAGCAAGTATGGCAATTGTAATAATTATGTCATTTCTAACTTCTATTTTAATTTTGTGCTTTCGTCATGTAAATTTATATTTTCTACTGCTTTTGGCGTTTTAGATTTTTAGTACAAATTTTTAGTTGGTTTTAAGCGACATGTTCTATATTTTAACAAAATTTGCCACTTAATTATTATTTAATTTTTTTACATGTGAATTTATGGAAAAAAATTGAAGTGTAAAAGACGTACCCAAAAATTGAAGTGTAAAATACGTACCCAAAAATTGAAGTGTAAAAGATGTACCCATATCAGGTATGACATGTTATATGTGCAAAAAAGAGTCAAAATATTGCTATAGTACTCCTCTCGGATATGTTTGGGAAAGCATATTTAGAGTGATGAACTAGGGGATTTGAGCCGTCATGGTGCCCAAGTCATGACTTTGGCTTTTCTCACTTGCCCGAAAACTGAATGCCCAAATCACCAAAAAGCAGCCCACAAGCATACCCGTCGAACAGCCTATTACAGTCAGAAGAGAAACTTATGAAAATGTTTGTAGAATTAAATACTTGACGTACAAAACAAATTGAAGATAGAACTAAAAGATCACAAAACCCTGGTACACTGGTGCTAAAAACTCCAACAAAAAAATAAAATAAAATCACTCTCACGTTGGCAATGCCAGAAAGTACTTGGGAGTTTGAATTACAGTCTGTAAAACGTAAATTTTTACACTGTTATTGTCCCCCATCACTATGCATATGGACAAGGTTCTTGAAACAAGAATCACATGCATTATTGCCACTACTTCTGCAGAACCTTTAATGAATTCAAGATAAAGCCTGTGAGAATTATGCCAAACCTAAATATTTATCTTCATTTTGTTATTTCTAGTTTCTACAACAAGAAGATCCAATTTCATCATTTATATCCAAATCAAAGATAGGCAATAAATCTCAACTGTCTTCTTAGATATTGGAAAAATAGATTTCTTTCCAAATTTGATAAGCTCAAATGAGGGCAAATATTTCCAAACAACAAACCTATATTACATTCATTCAACAGAAAAGAATGACACCACTTGCATGTGTAAATATATCTTGCAAAAGGCTCATATATCATTAAAATAGACATCAACATCATAAGTAGAAAGGCTTGCAAAATGAAATTGAAACCCAAGAGTTCCCAACTTTCATTGTCATAATCTTAATAGAAGATCTAAGCCTAATATATTGTGTTTGTAACATGAAATGGGGAAATGAAATTAAAATTTACATTAAACAAACTCCAGTTTCATTAAAAAAACATTTCTAATTCCAACACCAAGGATCTAATTGTGTGCTCTCAATACATTTCCTT
>CAIGRQ010253123.1:0-14484 GCA_903798375.1 Fraxinus sp. D2006-0159 | reverse complement strand
ATCGTTAATTTAAAATTATTCGAAAATGATTCGAAATAATTGGATTAATTTCTATCAAGTACTATAACTCTTATTTTATCTAGATGAATGAAATTTGAAATCAATTGTTTTACCTAAGTTAACATTCGGAATGTGGTGACAAATTCAACAAATAAACGCTAGTAGAATAATCAAGATGAGGTAGCCTAGAGTTATGATTTCACCTAACTATTAAATATGATTCTCAATTATATAATTATTTCTAATCAATTTTCTCAAGTTTATAAGCAAGAACCCTAATTTAATTATACTCCCTCACTCGAGTGCTGAGGAAAAACTATTCTTATATTTCAATTTTAATATCTTTATTCCGAATTAAATCGAGAAATTAGTGGAACAAGCTTCAAAGATTATATTTTTTTTCTCTCGAAATCTATAAAATCTAGATTGTGTTATTCTTAGATCGCGTCTAAATTCTTCTCTCTCCCTCGAGTGCCAAAATTGACTAGCATTAAATCATTTAATTATTGATCGGGTAAATGAAAGCATTAAACCAATAAAGCAAATAAACTTCAGTGGAAAAACTGAAAGAAACAAATTGATATATAATCAAAACATATATCAAGTTATGGCTACATCAAGTCCTAGATTAGATTTTTAGTTCATGACGGAAGCCATATAAATAATCAAATTTAAATAAAACAATCTGGAGAAGAGAATAGAAAACTAGTTTTGGTAGACTTTCAATATCTTTTACGATGTTGTTCTTGATTTCAACTTAATTTCTTGATGATTGCCCGGTTGAATTCCCTTATTGCCTCAATGAATTGTTGTTCTAAAAGGGCTAGGAGAAGTTAGTGTCGGAATACGAAGAAAAAGACTTCCAAACGAAGTAAAACTTCTACACTCATCTAGTGGCTCCCCATCTCCTCAAGAGTGGCACCTCGGTGCCGTAATTTCTATTTTTTTTTTTCTGAGATTGGGTGTTGGGGCGCCAATACGAAGCCAGGTAAAAAAATCAACACTGTGCATCTTTCGGTATTTTTATCATACTTTATTTCTGATATTCAATTGAGGTGATTCAAAGTACGTTGGAAAGATAACTCAAAGGGCTACAATTTGCTTCAGATAACTTTTTCCATTTCAAAAGTTTACTATGTCAAAAATGAGTCTCAAACTCTGGCTAAAAATCTATAACATATTTGTGTAGTTGAAAAATAATTTGTGAAAATATTTTGATCATATTTCCCACATTTTAAGTTTTAATTGCATCCGATTGACTTCTAGCAATCTTCAATTATAGTTTTGTAGTTTGAATAAACTATTGAAAATTTACAATTGAGTCCTCAAACTTTGAATTTCACCATTTTTCGTCGCTATTCACTTTCTTTCGTTTTTTTTTTTTCAATTTAGCTTCCAATCATCATGGTTCACCTAATCAACATCAACTTCTCTTTGATTCATGCCAGCATCATTCTTTTCTCCAAGTTTTACATCATTTACACCAATTCACGTAATCTATAAAATAACATGAAAGCTTCCTAAAAACTCTTAAAAAAAATCAAAATAACAAACTTAAGAGGCATTAAAACAATAAGTGAACAACACTCATCACCTATAAAACTTATTGTATTAATCCCCACAATACCTCTGCATAACTGACAATTGAACTAATTACTAATTTGGAGTTCTATCCGGACCCATGTGATGATGATGGAGCACGAAAGTTAGGTCGTATGGGGAGTATTAATACATTGCTGCTATAGTGGGTTGATGGCAGCTGTTATGCCTCTTATGAAGAGGCTCAAGATCATCACCAACATGGAAGTCAACTAATCAAATTAAAAAAAAATCGCACTCCATGTTACATACACCATCAAGATTAACACTAGTACCGAAGCACCGTCATCTAACGAAAGTGCCAAGGTAAAGTGAGTCCATATCCATGACCGCCATTCAACCGAGGTAATGAAGTGATACATATCGAAGTGATGTGCATCGACGTGGTATGAAGTGGACAACACCTACTGTGAAAATATATCACGCACCTATGATACAGGAGCCACATCGCCTCGCTTTTCCAACTAGGAGATCTTTTATACAAAGATCTTTCTAAAATAAAATCTTTAAATTGATTGATATGATATTAGTACAATAGACGCTAATAAGTCAAGTCATGAATCTACTTGTTAGGAGGCAATAAATGCCCACCCACCTAGGGATTGATTGATTGATGACTAGGAGATGCTTCGGCCAGCAGATAAGACCACATGCCCCTCTATCTAACGGTTCCAAATCCACATATATCCCTATACATATTCACACTCAGTGCCATTTTAAAGGTAATGCAACTTCAGACATTATATATATTGCTCTCTTTCTACACCGTTACGGTTTCCATTACTAAAAGGTTATGTCCTTTATTCTCATATTGTCGATTGATTTGACCATTGGAGTACTTGTGATCGCTTTCCCACCATCGAAAAAGGTCATGGGTGACTAACAGTGTGTTCTAGTGAGTAAGAAGGTATCTATATAGAGTTGTGTGTTGTTGCCCACGTGGGAGGTAGATTTTCTGAGGTCAACAAATTGACACTATCTGTAGGAAACCATACTATAACTACGAACATCCTCGTGGACAAAACTTTCCAGAAAATATTCTAGCTTCCCCACTTGAAAAATGGTTTTGTTCTTGAATAAAGAACAAGTGGAAGCCACTCAGAAAGAATAATTTTTGTATTGTTGATTAGGGTTTATATATTTTTGAAAAAAATAAGTATTCTTCTAGTAGCAGACAGGCTCAAGAGAGAAAGAGGCATCCACCCATCATGAGTTCAAAAAATAAAGATTCAAACTCAAGAAGGGTAAGAGGCATCCCTGAAGAAGGGGCCTCTGAAGCAATTTGAAGCACAACATACCTCACCACTATCATCGTCGAAGTGGTAGAGTAGCTGCACGCCTTACTAGAGAAGTGGCAGAAATGGCTGGCAACATGAGAAGCATTACAACCCAAAATGTTGTCATGCAAGAACTCCTCATGCAAATGCATAGAGGGGGAGGCTACCAATTACCTCAAAATGTGCCTCAACAAGGTCATTTCCATCAACAAAAAAATAAGGATGAGCCATTTTGCTCATCCTACCAGACATAGAAGAGGTGCCGCCCTGATGATAGGGAGGTGGGGGTGGTTGTATCTTCAAATTATGCATCGGAAGACCTACAAATGACCCCGTTCTTTGTAAAAGACAATTGTCCTCCGAAATATGATCAAGAGCAAGAACCTCAATAGTCTGCTAGCATTTTTTATAGGATAGGCCTTGATGTGCCTAAAAATAGGTCTCAATGACCACCACCCATAGCTAGGGTCCACGAGCAAACGCAAAGGCCTCAAGATGACCCCCACTTAGAAATAGACGAGAGAGAAGGACAACAGTGGCTGCAAATAACCAAGCAGGCCCATCCCAACCTTCACTTCATTATTAGACTGATGAGGACCAGACCTTGTAGGTCTTATGAACATCATGATGATGATGACAATCTCCCTTCTCCCAAGAGCTCCGCCAATGCCCCCATGCTGAGCCACTTCATATCTCCAAAAATCCTAAGATAGGAAAGGTGTCCTAAGAAGCACCTCAATAACTACAAAACACATGAGCCTAAGAAGTGCCTCACCAACAATGAATAGCAGAACCTTCCACCTAACTCTAAGTAGAGCAATCGAAATTTGGTATAGTAGGATACCGGATGGGAGCGTTAGGAGCTGGCCTGCCCTAAAAAAAGGCTTTCTTAAATCAACACTTAGCCAAGAAAGCTCCTATTTAGAGCCTCCAATACATGATGAAAATGGCTGGGTAAATGTTGAAACGTTATTTAGCTCTTTTCACCGATGAGATGATTTACTGTGAAAAGGTTACCGATAGAGAAGCCCTCTCCACCCTCAAAGGATGCCTCGACATGAACATCCTATTTTGTAGAAATGTTGAAACAAGAATCCAACCACCTATGATAAGCTGGTGGAGATGATGAGGGTTGAGATCATTAGTGAATAAATGATTGGCCATCAAAATAGGGCAACACAAAGGCTCCCACCTTCCCAAAAGCATATGGAAAGTGGTCCAACTTCACATTTGGTGAACTAGTAATGGACCCTGGACATGTGATTGCCCCACTAAACTTGCCAACCTTAGCCTATGAAGAGGTCGGACCAAGTGTGTACATTTGACCTAGAATTGCCCAAATGAGACCTTCTTACTAAAGAAATAAAGGAAGCTATGGTGGATCTAGAAATAGGCCTCATGGCGAGGTTCGACCCTATTCTACTTACCATAAATTTCGTGATCATGATCTAGCGAGTGTAGAGATGCACCTCATTCTACGGAGTAGAGCAATCCTCGTGACGCTAGAAGAGAAAATCACCACCCTCAAGGGAATGTGCCCCGCAAAGGCCAAATTAATTGCCTAAGAGAGATATGGCGAGACGGCCTCCTAGGGACCAATCATCTCGTCATAGAAAAAGATAAGGACAGAAAAAAGCCAAGAGGTGGAAAAGGTAAAGGAAGGGCCCCCAGTTGAAGTGGACAACGTCCCTATGTGAGAGATAGACACATGTAGGAGGCGAGTCTCGAAATGCACAAAGAAACTATGCTAGAGAAGCCAAGATCTACCTATGGCTAGTTACATAGTAAATCACACCCAAATGGCAAGACTAGTAGAGCCCATCACTTTACTCAAGAAGATGCAACATGCATGCACTACTCTTATTGCAATGCTCTAGTGGTGAGGGACATGATAGCCCACAATGGATTGAAGTGCGTGTTGGTAGATAATGGGAGTTCAGTTAACATTCTCTTCAGTCTACATATGACAAGGTGTTGATAGATCACGAGCCTACACCTATGACTTTTCCCATGTTTGGATTCATAGGAGATAGCATCATTCCAAGGGAAATAATCACTCTTGATATTGAGATGGGGATGCGACATTTGGTAGCTCACCATTTCATGGAATTCCTTGTTGTAGACTACAAATCTGCCAATCATGGACTACTAGGCCAACCTGATTTGAAAGAGCTATGGGAAGTCACCTTCATCTATAACCTATGCACGAAGTTTCCTACAGAGCATTGTATTGCTATGGTTAGTAATCAAATGAGGTCAATGGCTAATGTCCTTGAAAAAAGCTATGAAATGATTGACATACTCGAGGAAAGACTGACCTTGAATAGCGAAAAAGACGTCGAAATGGCTAATGTCCTTGAAAAAAGGAAGATCCTTAAAAAAAGGACTATTTATGACGAGCTAGACCATTGTGTTGTAAAATCAGAATCACAAACATGTCTAATGGAAGAGCTAGAAAGTTCCCTATCGACCCTCAAAACCCCCACCAAAGCACTACAAGTGGGAAGGGATCTGCTAGATCAGGCAGAGGAAAGGCTCAAAAGCTTCTTGAGCAAGAATTTGGATGTCTTTGCTTGGAGACATGATTGGCATGGAACCAAAGGTAAGTTACCATCACTTGAAAATTAATCCTAAATATGCTTCATATAGACAAAAGAGGAGAGCCATTAACTTCCAATGCAGGGCATGAGGGGCTAAGCATCATTGACACCTATTTAGGCTATGATCAGATTTTCATGTATGCCACAGATGAGGAAAACACCTCTTTCATTATAGATAGAGGTTTATGCTGCTATAAGATATGCCGTTTGGATTGAAAAATGCTAGGGCCACCTATCAAAGCTGGTCAACAAAATGTTTGCAAACTTTATTGGCCAGACTATGGAAGTCTACGTAGATAACATGCTGGTGAAGAGCCTTAAAGTAAATGACCATGTTAAGCAACTAGATGCTACATTCCAAATCTTAAGGAGATACATGAAGAGGCTGAATCGTCCGTCAAGTGTGTGTTTGGTGTCATCTCTATGAAATTCCTGGGTTGTATGGTCAATCAAAGAGGAATTGAGGTCAACCTTGAGAAGATCAAGGTCCTAATTGAAATATGGTCTCCTCAAAAGTCTGAAGAGCTACAAAGTCTTATTGGGCAAGAATGTATATTTCATAAAAAGCCAGAATACAGGAATTGAGGAGGACATAACCTAAACTCTTGAAAGCAACAAATGTCTAAAAACAACGGAAAACAATAAATGAGAAGTATTACTTCCTATACAATGATAGTGAAAGTAAATGGAATTTAGACTATAAACTTTTGAAGCTAGGCAAACCATATCTGTCAATCTGCTGTTCCTAACCCTCGAAGCTAAAGAGTCCACAACCTTGTTTTCCTATTATAAATGAGGAAAATAGTATCATTCTCAAAGAAGAAGAGGTGTCTGATCTGATTGAGTATGCCCCGAATCATCCATGGACCTTCACATTTCATGATGCGGTGAATGGCTACAGTCGGTCTGCCTTAATCAAAATGTCTATGATACCAAGTCGTCTGGCAAGAAGAACCTTATCCAATATAGCTCGGACCTCAACCTCCAAAATCTTGTAGGTACCATACGATGAAGAGAATACCCTGATGCAGTGTCTATCCTGGTCTCGAATGATACTCCCACCACAAGCAAAATAATTCTTGACACAACTATCAGTGTCGATCTTGTGAGATCTTACTGATGGGGTTGATTTGTGATATTCCATTGATGGTATGGCATATAACTGAAACAAGTGACAATGGGGAATGAAGAGTAAAAAAATACTGAATAGGGATATAAAAGACAAGTTTCTTCGCTAATGTATAGGTCAAAATAATCCACTCATGTGAAGGAAGGAGATCACATGGTAAACTCTTCACATGACCATCTAGGCACCATACAAATCTCTTTGTGCTTCGAATCATCCCTCTTAGTCCATAAAAACCAGAATATCAATTTCGGTCCATAAAAACCAGAATATCAATAGAGAAATGATAATGCGAATATGACCACATCGTACGTATTGTCTAGAATAACACTATCTTTGGAACCTCTGTCTAACTCCATCACCCAATTGCGTAGGTATTGAAAAATGTCCTAGAAATGTTGCCAAATTTGGTCAGAGATGGAGTTGCTTGTAAAAATATGCCTGATGGTCTCAATCTCAGAACAACATTGACAGAAAGAAGCCAATTGACATACAATCCTTCTTTGTATAATAAAATCCACTGGAATCTCATCCTACCATAGTGTCTAGTAGAAGAATATAATAGTAGCAGGTATAATGATAGTCCATAGTAAGCAATATAAGTCTTGAGATTGTTTACTCAAGTGGGCTAATTGTCATGCTGACTTGGTAGCTTTATCTGGCGTGTCCTTCCAAATAATATGATTTTGGGCCTCTGTACATGAATGAATAGCCCCGATCTGCATCGCCATGAATGGTGGAAGAGCCTATAATGGCCATCCATATCCTACCCAATGCTATCAAAGAAATCTTGCACCTTCGCAGATGTGTGCTGCCTGTGTGGAAATAAGGATGCCAATGTGTTGTTGCCCATCTAACAATCATGCCAGAAGAATATATGTCTAGCTCTAAGATGCCACACAATATGTGGCTCTGTCCATGGCCCAACTAACTCGAGATGCTTCCAGGTAGAAGAGGCTGAACGGGGAATTGTTGCAAGTGAAGGATGTGTCCCACTACAATATTTACCCAATAAGAACTTAACCCAGAGTGATCTCTAAGAACAGAACAACCACCAGAGGTTTATGAGGAAGGTATCCACCATATCATCCTACAGCTAGTCACCCTCCTTAATGGGAAGGCAAATCTGTTTCCAACCTTGCCAATGTAAATGGTATTCCTAATCCTTGGAATCCCATATAAAATACACGAAAATACTCTCAACTACGCAAAAAATCTAGCACTTACGATACGAATCTATCCAATTTCAAACTTTTGGGCACGATAAGCTTTAGTGGTTTCGTTTGAACAGGAAGATTTCACTTGTGCTATTATATAGTTGTATTAAGTTATTCTCCATATGTCACATGTTTGTTAGCATCCTGTGTAGTAGCCAACAAAAGATTACCTTTGAATGGACCTTTCAAGTGACTACCGTCAATATAAATTATCGGCCTCAAATATTATAGATAACCACATATGCTTGCACCAAAAGATAGGAAGAAGTAATGGATCTCATTACAAGAATCAACTTCAAGGTGGGACACTGACCACGGTTCATCTCTTCAAGAACGTGATAGTATGAAGATAATTTCTATAAACTAGCCTCTTGTGGACAACATAAAACTAACTACCTCTCCCCTACGTACTATGTTGTAACTGATATTGATACCTAACTCGCATTCCACGTGACGCTCAATAATAGTCAGATCATAAGGTTGGTTTGGATTATCCAGTCTTCCCAATATGTGTTCACAAGCTTTAGAACTTATGGCAAGTCGATGTACGCTATGTCAAAAATCTATCGAACATGTGAGCACATCTTGAATTTATGAATCTTGAAGATTGCAGACTGCTTCAATGCTGAAGCACGTAACATCCACTTACAATTACTATCTACATAAATAATGGTTAGCATTTTGAAGCTTGACCTTCTAAATTAAAGCTGGGACTTGTCTTGCAATGCAAGTAAGCGAATTTTAATGTAAAACTCATTTTTGTTCAAGAATAAATTACCTTGGGCAATGTGGGATGTATCATATTCATAATACAGTTTCTATTTGAAGCCTTGAAATATGCGGACATTTGACCATCATCGTCAACAATATTTCTAGCCTCTAACATTTTGGATTTTCATCGACCTCCAAGTTCACATGTATTAGGGTGACCCCAATATCACAAATTACTGTTTAAGATGCATCATCGTTTCTAACATTTTGCATTTCATCGATCTCATCATGTTGTAAGTTTCCATAACCTTCATCCGCAACTAATGAAAAATCTTCAAAACTTCTATCCCTCATTGTGTGGAGAATTAGAAACTCGCTTTCATGAAGACTAATGCAAAGAACAGTTTCCTTACGAACTAAAATGTACCAATTCAAGAGTTCATCTTCACATATATTTGGCAAAAGTATATTCATATTGTGGACATTGAACTTCAAATCTATTTCAGTGCTTGGATCATGAATATGAAGCTTCTCCTTCAATTGTAACGCAAAATCTACAAGGGTGATATTACTTGGAACTAAGATTGAAGTGATTTTGTTCCCTCACCAATTCCATTTATCATCTTCATGCACAAAATTCCCTTCATGCGACACGATGAATCTCAAATTATTAATCATACCTAAAAAATTTGAGATAGCAATGATAAGCAATCACCACAATTAATATATCAGATTTTACTAATATGCCAGTGGCACCTATGGATAAATTATACCAAATCATAGCAAACCAGTAAAAAACAACAGTTTAAATATCTTTCTTGACATTTACTAAGTGTTGAGTTCAACAGTTAAACTGTCAACCGCCATAGTTTTTTCGACGATTCAACTATTGGTATTTTCGCTTTACTAAATAGGGAATTAAGTGTATGATTGGAATACATTCTTCATAGCAATAAGCTTGTTCATCAACGCTTAACTACCAAATGACAAACCTTTACAAACAATTTACTCAATGCTTTATTAAATATGGAATCTTTGACAATACTTAGTGGAGAACCTTTCTATCTTTATTGAAAAACATATGCAAAACCAAACCAAATGAATGAATCAAAATTGCAAAATTACAAATTAGTATCAACATGTTGTGTATAAAAATTAAAAAAATAATAATAAGTTAGAAGATAAAAATAACACTTTGTAAATGCTAACTTCTACTAATGGAAGGCGAACCTAAGTAGATTTTCTTCTTTATATTAGAATGGAAAAGATGTAAACAAAGTTGGGGGTTTTTGGAGAGAAAATGTGGTCACCTCAAGTAGGTATTATAACACTTGCCCATAGCGGGCATTAGATCAAAACTGTATTAAGATATTCAATGATTTTCCTTACACAAGTCAAATCATCAAATCATGGCATTAACATTAAATACATGCATTAATGAGCATTAGATGCACCAAAAAGGTATCTCTAAGGGTGATTTGGACATTTCACACCAAAAAGTTACATTTTTTAGTACCATTTGAAGACAAATTTTGGAAGTCCTGCATTGGAAGTACCAAAAACACTTCCCATTTTAAGACAAAATAAAAGTTCTCATACACTTAAAGTCAGTTACGAGCTATAAAAATCTTCGTTTCCCAATACCGTCTAGGTTCTTGGCCGTGGGATCTAGTACACAGAAGCAAGGTAAAAATTTTCAACTTATGGCATAATTCCATCCTTCAAGTTTCTGGTTTGACCACTTAATTATGTCCACCACGGTCCTTGAACTTCCAAGATTTTGGACATTAGTCCTTTATGCTCTGAAATTGTTCAAATTGATTCTACCATTCTGATTTATTCCATTTTGGTCCCCAAACTCTTCAAGTGTGAAATTTGATCCCCAAGACTTCCTATACAAAGCTTCCATCAAGTCCTTAGCTTACTAATTTACAAGATAGAATTGGATCTCATGAACAATTCAAGGTAAATCCTTGTACGAAGTCCTTGTAGTTACTTCATGAATCAACGACAATTCGTAAACTGCAACAACCTTGCCCCACTTGCTATCACTATCCTCTATAGACCTCTTCCTAAGTATTGAATGCATAACCCAAAATACTTTAGTATACTTTCAAGGTCAAACTACATCTCTTCGTGGTAAAAAATTGAACACATTACACGTTCGACACTAGTGGGATGATAACTTTTCCATAAAAATCAAAGTTTGACTGCTTGACATTCTAAGGCATCCAATGGCTGAGATAATTTAAGACCAACTGATTGGATACTGATCCCCATTTTATACAAACTATCACATCTTTGACTAGACATGTTACAGTGGCTTGCAAGAATGAGAACTAGAAAAATTAAATGATTACCTAGTTATGGAAAATGAGACAACATGAAGAAAATGAAAATTTTGGCACTTCCAAATGAAGGGAAAGCCCTCTAGTTATAAAAAATAAAAATAAAAATAAGAAAAAAAGGAAAAAGAAAAAGAAAAATGGAGGTAAATTTCCAACAAAAGAAAGAAGAAAGAAAATTTACAAAATACAAGTTTACACAGAGTCGAGAGAAATTAGGCTACTACTCGATGACAAAAATCAATGAGTCTGTAAGAAGCTTATGATGATAATTAAGTGATTTTCCAACTAACCCCCATGATCAGAATAACAATTATGAAGAAATCTCATTGAACATGGACAAAGCACATGCCCACCCGACTTAACAAGTGCCAGTTGAGCCCAGAGAAGGAGTTGGCCAGGCTTGCCGATGCCCAAGCCACCCACCGACAGTGGCCATGATTGACCTCTTTGTCCTTCATACTCTTACCCTCAATGTCTTTTTTAGCTCATTGGTAGTCGATCACTTACTCATAATAGTAAGCAGGTTATTCAAGTTCACTCGACCGTTATACTTAGCCCATGTTTGGTATGGACTAAAATAAGATTTTTAGTATATTTAACAAAAGTTTATTCAAGCTCACTCGACCGTTATACTTAGCCCATGTGTGATTAAAATTTTGTTGACTTTGATTTGGACTAAAATTAGATTTTAACTTGTACCAAATAGGGGCTTAATCAATTCAAAATTCATCTGTAAGAAACCCAGATGCCCTGGTCAAAGTGCCCTGCAAAAGTGAGGTGGGAACACCTCTATTAGACTAGACCTCTTTCCAAAGGTGATATTGGGTTGTTCCCTCAAATCCCAAAACAAATCCTATATTTCGTTTCACCTTGTGTCCTCCAAAGACTCAATATCTCGCAACAAGTACTCATCTTGTAAGTACTTACATAAATGATCATTATATTCATTATTCAAAGTAAATTTTAGCGACGCATTTTTTGTACTTTCATTCTTTGTTTCTTTTACATAAACTCTCTCTAGAATTGTTCTCTATATTTTAAATCTTGTACGGGAGAGAAAATCCCCCATCCACCTTTGCAGGTTAACGCATTATTAGATTTAAAAACCTTTTGTTTATTGCTAAGATCCTCCATGTCAAATCATCAAAAGAATTAAAAGTGTGGAACATACCTTGATCCATTAGAAATGAAGAATGAAGATTGATTGCAAGTTGATTGCACTTTCTTGATTTTGGGTTATTGATCTTCCTCTTCAATACGCTTTCTCTAGTATTCTTACATTGATGGGATGACGCATAGAATGAGAATATAACGTATGAATTGGAGACTATAACCATTAAGATATTTCTATATGTATTTCAGCCCACATGAAATACAACCTAAAAGAGTCTGGTCGCTACACATATTTAAGCCTATACCGTATTAGATGTCCAAAGCCCAATAACTTCAATAACTTTAAATGGGCTTAACATTAAGATAACATTTAATACACAATTAATTACATATGTAGGACATGACAAATTAAAACCCAACAATCGCTCTCACTTGGACCACATATGTTACCTTATAAATGTGCATAACCTTATGATGTCAATAGGCTTCGTAGTGGGAGGCTATGGGAATTATCTTTATTGCACTTTATATCTTCATTCGTGACATAAACCATTTTTGAGAATTATTCCTTTACATGGCTTGATGAAAGTTGATTGAATCTTCTTCCATAAATCAATGCTATCCTCATATTCTTGGAGAAAGACAATAAAGTCATCCGAAATTACGTTTTTCATTTCTCTAGTGGATCTTCTCAATTGCAATCATTTTTTTTAGATTGTTGAGTTTGTTCTTCTAAAACAATCTCTAGATTGTGGTTCTTGAACATTGTCTCAATCTGGAATTGCTTCTTGAACAAGAATGAAAACGTGACTTTGTTCTTGATTTTGATCATTCTTAATGGCGACAAAAGGAATATATACATATTCCTCCTCAAAGACAAAATTCCAAACCTTATCTCTCTCGAAAACTCCAGGATATCCTCAAAGAAACAAATTTTTCTCATTTCAAAAATTGACCTATTAGTGGGATCATAAAATATGTAACCTATTGAACTTTCAAAAGATCCAATAAAATGGCAATTGACTGTTCGAAGTCCAGTTTCTCTTTATTTGTCCTATAAGGTCTTGCCTCAGCTGGACAATGTGCAAGTGACTCAAACTAGGTTTCTTTCCTGTCCAAAGCTCATAAGCGGTTTTGAAAGTTGCTTTACATTGAAATCTATTGAGAATGTAAGCTGCAGTGGCTTTCCCTAAAGAAATTTTACTACGGTGAAATGACTAATCATATTCCTTATCATGTCATTGTGTGTTTTATTTTGTCTCTCAACAACACCATTATTGCTAGGGGATTCTAGCATTGTATATTGTGAGATGATTTCACATTCCTCTAGGTATTTAGCAAAAGGCTATGGACGTTGTTTTCTTGATTTGTCATATCTACAATAGTATTCACCACCACGATCTGACCGACATGTTTTGTTCTTTTACTGAGTTGATTTTCAACCTCAGCATTGTAACCTTTGAACATGTTAAGTGATTGAGATTTCTCATAAATAAGATACAGGTAGCCATAACGAGAAAAATCGTTTATAAACATAATAAATGACTATTGACCGTCGAAGATAATGGCCCACAGATGGATACATAATAGTATTAGTTATAAAACATCCAAAGTTTTAATGACACCTCTCCTTATGTTTAACGTCTATTTGCCCTTAATGCAATTAACAAAAACACTTAAAGTTAGAAAAAATTAAGGGGATCAAGAATTCTATGTGACACTAGCTTTTCGATTTTCTTTTGAGAGATGTGACATAATTGCTTGTGCCATAGTGAAGCGGGATTTTCATTGATTAATTTACTTTTAATACCACATGAATTAACATGCAATGTTTCATTATACGAGGTAACCGAATTAAGTAAGTATAAGATTATCATATACATATAAAGAACTGATACCCGCAACATTTAAATTAAGATAAAAACTAAATTGATTATTTCCAAACTAACAAGAATAAAGGAATTTCTTCTAAAAGACGGTACCACAAATGTCTCTTTCAAATTCAAATTAAAACCAGTCTTCAATAATAATCTAAAAGTTCATATAGAAAAACTTCAACTGATTTATAGTCGCTCACATAGATGAATCTTTCAACATCATTTAGCTTTCGGCTATTTAGGCAACACTACATAGACACGCTAGACATTTAGTCTTTGAATAGAAATATTAACTTATAAGTTGTGCTCTTAGTGTAGTAATCAAATATTGACAATAAATCTTGTCAAATATTATAATGGAAAAAAAATAATTGTCACATATTTATTACTATAGTGTACATGTAAATCGGCCAAATATTAACCTTCATTTGGACCGGTCAGTATCCGCATGAATTCAATATATACAACCATCCTAAAATTTCAAATAAAATCAATTTACACAAGAGATATTACTTTGGTAACATTGATGGAGATCGAGCTGATCAAGGTGATAACCAAGTTTATGCTCCCAAATATTCTCAAGATCCTTTACAAGGAATTGGCGGTCCAATGACAA
>CAIGRQ010253109.1:8358-29263 GCA_903798375.1 Fraxinus sp. D2006-0159 | reverse complement strand
ATCTACGGACTCTATTATTTAATATAATTCATTAGAAAAGTACTTTTAAGTAAATAATAGATCCTACCAAAAAAATGCATTAAACATATTAAAGTGTTTACAACCTAAATCGATTGGGTTTAGGGCATAACACTTACAATATGTCTTTTGGTAAGGTGAAGTATAGATACCTAGGGGTACATTGGTCTTTTATACCGAAAATGTGAAGTGTGGCATTTGGATTATGAGTGGAGAGGTGATCAAATGTTTGAATCCTTCATATGTGAAGATACCCTGATCAGGTAGAGTGTGAGAGAGACACATCTATCACTTCTGTTAGGTGGAAACCTATTATCCACTTAGGTTGGGAGAAGTGATGTGGTAATAGAGGATTATCCCAAGGACTTAGGATCTATTGTGGCTTACAGACATAGGTTGATTGATTAGTCTAGTGAGTAAGGTGGACGATGAGGTGGGATAGTGTTCTCGAGGTGTGGGCGACACGGAATGGAATGAAATAAGTGTGGTGAGATCTTTTTGTGAGGTCATTTATTTATTTGTTGCATATGTGTTAGATTGTTGATTAACTTGGTGTTAATATGTGGTTTTGTGTAAACATGTTTGAAAAGATCTATATTATCTTATATGATATCTCCATCGCATGTTTATTTGCTCTTGATTGATTGCTGTGATTATCTGCTTCTACTGAGTGTTCTTGATCTTAGTCCGTTGCGTAATGGAACAGGTATGGTATGCGTTTCGGGTCCGAAACACGAGGTAAGGTTTGTGACACCAATTTTATTGGTTACTTTGATTATACAAGTATAAACTATGTGTTTTTGTTACTGGCATATTGATTTGGTTTCAAGGTGGAGATTGATACCCAATAAATCTCATGCAATGATGTAAGCTATTGTTGATTCAGTGGGCATCAACCAAATGACTAAAGTTGTATATTGACATCACAATTGTCTAACTCAATCATTTAATATACTTGGGCCATTTGAAGCAGTTTAATTAAATTAGCGCTACTCAACTCAAACTCTTGGACGACTTGTTGGTTAATAACTCATTTATTTGTTACTTATTGGGCCTCTATTACCTTAATCTAAAGCCCACTCCTTTGGCTTATATATGCTGCCCGTTATTGTTGTGTTTGTTAGTGTGAAATTTGGGCAGCCGGTTCTTTGAGGGAAAAGAGCGACCTTGGCTTTGTACCTTCTTCCTTGGCTTTGTGTTGTCTGTGCTGTGTTCTTCTCCCTTTCTTTTAGCCTTTGTAGCTGATCTTTTAGCTCCTAATAATATTCACATTCAGCCATTTGTGAGCAGCCGAATTGGGGAAGGTTTTGGTTTGTGATTTGAGTTGGATAATTGTGGTCGATTGATAGAAACTTAGCCTAGATTTCTTGGAGGTTGGAGTTCATTATTCTACAGTTTTCCTCTCTATTATTTGTTCCTTTTTTTTTTTTTTTAATTTGATGAGAAGCCAATGTAATTCTTGACATTTGAATTAAAACCTGGAAAGTAGTCTTCAATTTTTCTTAATTTACGAGTGACACAATGATAGAACTAATTACTTTATTATGAGAGTTAGAGAGCAACTACAAAAAATAACAATATGAACTTTGTGGTGTCATAAGTTGATTGTTCTAGTTTTATGTATGAAAACGATGTGAGTGTGAGGAAAGAACTATATTTTAAGATTTTCTTAGCTAATAAAATTTGCTACTTCTATAATTGTCGAATGTTCACCCGACGACGATTAATTTGTATATTTCTCATTCTGACTCGTTTTTATCCTACCACGTGTTATGCGGGATTACTATGAAATTCCAATTACACTTGAGGATAAATTATGCTTTAGAAAGGTGCATTTTTCTTACTGGTTTTATTTAGACTATGATTCAAAATCTTGACATATTTGTAGTTTTCTTGTCCGAGTGAAATGACATTATTTTGTGTGTTCTTATTGATAATCGCACTTTATACTTTGTTTTAACTTAGATTTTGTTATTCTCAGACAAAACTCAGAATTTTAGGTACACTGAAGGAAAAGAAGAGAAATGCAAAGAGGAGAGGGATTTTAGCCTGAAATAGAAGCTAGCAAGAAAGGAGATGAACGAGGAAGACCAAGTTTCACGGATTTCAGGGTTGGCTCTAGAGGTTCAACGCCTCAAGGCCGCCCTTCCCTTAGTTCTCATTCTTAGGCCGGCAAGTTCGAACAACTGGCATATACGCACGCTATGAGTAGGATGTTAAGGGAGAATACCTCCATATGATCATATATCATTAGCGCACTATTGGTTAGATAGGCCTCGCGCCTAGCTGTTAGCGTACTTGCAGTGCCGAATGGGGAGCTAAACATTCTTACTACATGACATTCTCCCACATTTGAATTCGCTTACGTCCTCGTAGCGACAAGTGAGTTTCGCTTCAACACACATCCATCTCGTTGCAAGGATAACAACGGCACCACTCCATATGAACATGCCTTCCATATGTCCGCTTTGGGAGAGCATAGGGTCGGGTCATTACAGAATACCTACATATGATCATATATCATTAGTGCACTATTGGTAAGATAGGTATCGCACCTAACTGTTAGCGTGATTACCGTACCAAATAAGGAGCTAAGCATTCTCACTGCGTGACATCAAGAGATGAAGAGAAAACAAAAGAGCGGAGCCTTTACTCAAACAATGCCACTGGACAGCAGGGCAAATTCCCGATGGAGCAGTGAAATGGGTAGAGATCGATCTATTTAATCTTGCCATACAACCATGGAAAAATCTTGTTACAAATACAAAGTCACATAAACAAGGTAAATCAAATAAATTTGATTATATTTGTCATTTTTGTGGTATTAGTGGACACATTAGACCAAAAATTTATAAGTATTCAAAGGCACTAACACATGGCACATATTGACACTGCTAGATAACCGGCTAGAACTAGAATTGAGCTAAATACAAGAAATCATCTAATTAGAGCATGTTTGGTACGGCTTAAAATCCAATTAAAATTGAAAATATGGCCGCTATTAGGTCCCACCTGTCTAATAAAAGTCAACAATAACGACTATATTTTCAATTTTAATCTCTACCACACAACCTCTAGAAAACTATACACTGTTATCAAAGCTCGTCTAGATTTTTTGTTACTGAGAAAAGCTTTGGGTCATGTCTACCCTACTTGATTTTTTTATTTTTTTTCAAGTATGCATTAAAATCAATTCCTTGAGCCATGTAAATGGGTTGAATTTAAAGCTGTGGTTATAATTTATAACACGCTAGTGTATCAACCATTCTAATTCTTGTTGATCTTATTTGAGGTGATCGATCGGCATGGTCTTCTAGAACGGGTGGATAAAAAATAAGTAAAAATAATGGGTTTTAAATAATATATAGATAAAAATAATGTTTTGGCAAACTTATAAGTTTATTAAAGCTTTAACAAAGTGTATATAGTTAATTGTTGGTTAGTAAAGTGCTTGTTTTGGTTCATTATGAAAAGTATTAATGGATTTATGGATAATAAATGATAGTAATTATGAATGTGTGATTAAAATTAGTATTTAATTATAAGTAAATTATAATGAAAACGAGCAAGTTACTGTGCTTGACAACAAAATTAGACAAGTGCCAAATGGCATAATTTTTTGGTTTTTTCCCCCAACTTGCATAACATTTTCTGCGAATTTGCTAATTAATTATGAGTTGGTACACCCTAAAAGAAAAGCTATTTGTTTGTTTTTGTTTTTATTGTCGGTGGCTCGATTATTATATAATCCTGAAATTGTGGTTTGTGTCAGCGTACTTTATTAAAAAAGGCCAAAAAAAAAAAAAAAAAAGGAAGGAAAATTGCACCTAATCCTTCCAATTTTTGTAGATTTTATCCTAATCTTCATTTTATTCCAACGAAAGTTTCAACATTTCATAAATATGCAACTAAGTCCATCTGGATGGAAACTGTCCAATTTTCATTAGTTGACCAAACAAAAAAATTTTGATTGTTGTAAAATAATGAAATAATTATTTAGTATTATCATGATACACAGATGAGTCTTATCTAATTCAAAAGATGTATTTAATTCCAATTGTAACTCTCATTTTAGACCCTATAAATCCTGATTTTGATTCTCAATAAAATACACACAAGTCTATTGATTTTTATTCTTTCTTCTCGTTTTTCTCTTTTTACAACACGTTATCAACACGAAAACTTAATTTTTCGAAGTTTAGAGAGAAAATTCACGATGAATTGTCAAAATGCTTGTTTGATTGATAGTGCAACTACACATACTATTTTTCAAGATAGTATGCAAGTGAAACAACTTTTACGGCTCTGATACNTAGAGAGAAAATTCACGATGAATTGTCAAAATGCTTGTTTGATTGATAGTGCAACTACACATACTATTTTTCAAGATAGTATGCAAGTGAAACAACTTTTACGGCTCTGATACCATTGTAAGAATTCGCAGTATTCTTTAACATGAATTTCGGGTCAAAAAATTTACTTGAAGTAATGAATTCCAAAATCTTTTTATGGTTAAATCACCTTACATTCCAAATCTCCAACAATCTGCATTTCTTGTTCTTCAATGGTCCCAATCTCGATCACAATGGAATGAAATTATTATCCACAATCTAAGTATCAATTTTTGTGAGATTTCATGTCCAAAATATGGTTCTAAGGACTTTCCAATTTTGGTGAAATTTTCATACGAATTTTCCCTTTATTTTTCATGTCATCTTTTTCCCTCTATTTCCCATGCATAATTATTGGAGGTTATAGGGAATTAAGGATGATTTAGGAATTGTATGTTCGAATTTCAAGTTCAAACTCCCTCCCAGAGACTGATATAGAGGGGGTAGGGGACGACCACCCCCTAACATTGTCCGCTAGTCCACTATTCCCAACCTTTATAATGAAAACAAACTAGTTTTATTTTTAATAAGTTTTGAAGGTGATGGAGGGAAGTGGAGGAGAAGAGGGAGGGTGTGTTTTTGTTATTTTTAATAAGTTTTGGACTTATTTGTATTTTTAAAAAAGTTGGTAAACAGATTGCAATTTATTCTTCATTTTTCTTTTCTTTTCTTATTTATATAGGAGGGTATAATGGTCATTTTATGTTAAAAATTGGTGAAAAGGACGTTTTGTACAAAAAAAATGCAAAGGTAGGGACGTTTTGCGCCAAAAAAATCAAACATATGGACGTTTTCCACAAAACTCGTTATAGGTAGGGACGTTTTGCGCCAATTATCCAAAAATTTAATAATATAATCTGAAGGCTAGTAATAATTGAGCATTGTGTTGACTGGGTCTGATTTGATGGCCTTAAACAATTTCAAGGATATGACAATTTGCACAAGATCTTGACATTGCACATATAGATGATACTTTCTTCATCAAATTCTGTCAGCGGCCATGGTTTCTTGCAAGGTAATCACTTTTTTCTATCTAATAATCCCTTTTGTTACTTCATTATCCTTCGATTCCAGCAGTTTCATAACCAATGATCGTAACATAACTTATGAAAAATCAGCTTATTCAGCAAACAATATCATCCAACTGACAACAAATCAACGTGATGCAAGTACACTAGCAAGCGTAGGCAGGGCAACATATGCCAAGCCGATGCATCTTTGGGACAAGTCCTCAGGGAATCTCACAGATTTTACGACAACTTTCTCGTTTGTCATCAATTCGCTTAACAGAAGCGCATATGGGGATGGGATCGCATTTTTCCTTGCACCTGCTGGTTCCCGGATTCCAGATAATGTAACAAAAGGTGGGAGCATGGGCCTTACGACTGATAATGAGCCACTGAACTCGACTGGTAATCCGTTTGTAGCTGTAGAGTTTGACATATACTCCAATCGTTGGGATCCACCTGGTGAGCACGTTGGGATTGATATTAACTCCATGGAATCTGTAGCTAACAGGACATGGTTGAGTGCTTCGAGCATTATGGAAGGTCTGAAACATGAGGCCTTGATAAACTATGATTCGGGTTCAAAAAATTTAAGTGTCGTCTTCACTGGTTATAGAAATGATAATTATATAACACAGAGATTATCTTATATAGTTGATTTAAGGCAATATTTGCCTGAATGGGTGACTTTTGGCTTTTCAGCTGCAACTGGAAATGCTTCTGCATTGCATAGCATTTATTCCTGGAGTTTTAACTCGACTCTGGAAGTAAATGAAACAGGTCCGGGGGTAGTCGCTCTAGGCCCAACTAACTCCAATTCTGGCGGAAACAGTAATGGAACAGATCCCGGGATAGTAAAACCAGGTTCCAACTCGAGCAAAAACAAGATAGGATTGGTGATTGGATTGGCAGTTGGAGGGTCCGTTTTGGTAGGGGGATTGGGAATGTTTGCATGCTGGAAGAAGAGACTAAGAATGTTGGGTGAAGGTGGTTCTGATTTTGATGTAGAGATCAGTGATGAGTTTGAAAGAGGCAGTGGACCGAAGAAGTTTTCATACGGTGAGTTGGCTAGAGCTACCGATAACTTCTCTGCACACGAGAAACTTGGAGAGGGAGGATTTGGTTGTGTTTACAAAGGATTCTTGAGAGAAATAAATTCGTACATTGCTGTAAAGAGAGTCTCTAGTGGTTCTAGACAGGGGATAAAGGAGTACATGTCCGAAGTAAAGATCATTAGCAGATTGAGGCATAGGAATTTGGTGCAACTCCTCGGATGGTCCCACGAGAAAAAAGAACTTCTTCTTGTTTATGAGTTTATGCCTAATGGCAGCTTGGATTTCCATCTTTTTAAAGGAAAAAACTCGCTGACATGGACGATAAGGTTCAGAATCGCCCAAGGTTTGGCCTCAGCATTGCTCTATCTACACGAGGAATGGGAACAGTGCGTAGTGCATAGGGACATAAAATCAAGCAATGTCATGTTGGATTCCAATTTCAATGCCAAACTCGGTGATTTTGGGTTAGCTCGACTGGTTGATCACGAGAAGGGATCTCACACAACAGTCTTAGCTGGGACAATGGGGTACATGGCACCCGAATGTGTAATCACGGGCAAGGCTAGTAAAGAAACTGATGTCTACAGCTTTGGTGTTGTGGCGTTGGAAATTGCTTGTGGAAGAAGACCGATTGATCCCAATGCCCAAGAGGATCAAGTGAACTTGGTCGAATGGGTTTGGAGACTTTATGGAACAGGAAAGCTACTTGAAGCAGCTGATCCAAAATTAGATTCCGATTTCAACGTGCAAGAATTGAAACACTTGATGATCGTAGGCCTTTGGTGTGCTCATCCCGATGGCAACCTTCGTCCTTCAATTGGGCAAGCATTGCTCGTACTCAAATTTGAAGCTCCATTGCCAATTCTCCCATTGAGAATGCCCGTGCCTATGTACTACATTCCAGTTGAAAATATGCTTTCGTCTGGCACTATCACTTCTCGAAGTCGCGACAATCAACCACTATCTTCGATATATAGTGATAATACAGAGTCTTCAAAGTTCACTGCATCGTCTGGAGCATCTTCGCCATCAACATCACTTTTGTACACCCTATGATTTTGTAGGAATTAGTATCTTATCGTTGTTTTAACATACAATTTCGTATTTCACTTTTATTATAAGTTAGTCAAGAATACAAGAAACATGTCGATAATAAAACCTCTCACATCATTTACTAATGAAACTTTCTCTATCATTGCCCTCTTTACCCACCCACCCCTCTCTATCTTCTGATCAAATTGATAGAAGTCCATGGTAGCACTAGATGCGGCATGGTGTGGGGATGACGGAGAAAGTGGTTCGCGACCGTGGTTCCTATATGTAGGAGTAATGTATTGTTGCCTTTATGAATTCTACACTTCATTTTTTTCCTCAACTTGAAGTAAAAATGTTGGCTCAGTCTGAAAACCCCAGTTTGCCTGCTATCTTTTGAATTTTTTTTAGTGATCCCTGTATTTCTTTTTCTGGGGCTCTAGTTCTGGTTAAATCTATTTGAAACATTTGTACGATGTAAAGTATGTCCGTACGTATGCATGTATTTTGCACGTACACCTTTTATTGTCTAAATATTACTTGCAGACCTGTATTTGTTCTGGGCTATCCTCTGTAAGCTCCACTTTTTTTGTGTATTTTTTCTATTTGTAGTTTTGATGATGAATTTATATGTGCTTCTTGAGCAAGAGAAATCAAAGCAAAAAATCGAATAAGAAACCAAGGACATAGTTCAACTTTACACGAACAGTGATCAACAAAGCCAGTAAGAAACTAACATATAATGATGTTCAAGAAAATATACTGGAAGCTCAGTTTATCACGTTGACAAAATAAACATCAAATGTATGACTTTTGTAACCATAGTAACATGGAGAGGTTGAGAAAGATCAAACAGCAATATATGAGATCTAACCGGCGTTTTCAATTAAGCACATTGGGTTGTTTTGCTCATCATGTCTTCTGAGAAGTAGGCATTGCCAGGGACAATCCAGCACCGGTTGGTAGATCCTTCCATTGTTGAGTAACTGTCTTGATCTGTGTGTAAAACTGAACGCCCGCCTTGCCTGAAATCAACCGCCCAAAAACAAGATGAAAATATTACTGTAAGATATATAACATAACATTCCAGTGTGCAAGATCAGAAACTTGAGCTTTACAGATTATATAAAATGCTTTCTCATAAAAAAAGGAGTATAGAATATGTACTATGCATAGTGTGAAGTAAACTAGCATTTGTGGAAGAGTATTATTTACCGTAAAAATTGAGATCCCCAGCAAAAGACGCCTTGGAGCCAGTAAATGAGAAGAAGGGTAAAGGAACTGGAATAGGAACGTTGATGCCAACCTGAGGTCGGAGTAGAACCACTTCACGTCAGAAACAGAAACTTAAAACTGTAAAGATAGATATAGAGAAACGGTGGCAGAATTTTATTCATGGGAAGAAAACTATAAACGATCTGAAATTGATCCAAATTAATAAATTCTCGATAGAAGTTCCAGTATAATGGACATGGACATACTGATGCATATTTCTAATTTTAGGCTCAACCTAGACGATCCTTTTTAATTTTGCAATTAAGTTAAATATATGAAGAAACGGAGTAGAATACCTGGCCTGCCTCTATCTCAGTTTGGAATTTCCTTGCAGCTACACCGGATGTAGTAAAAAGAGCTGCACCATTCCCGTATCTGGAAATTTAGATACATGACATGAGATTCAAATAAAATAAAAAAAGAACTTGATGATTAAAGAGATCTAAGAAATAGGGAATACTTATTTCTGTTGACTATGTTTATGGCTTCTTCTAAACTGTCAGCCTGAGATGAGCAACATGAAAAATAAAACTCTCAGTATTTGCCCATGTTCAGTTCAATTGCAATGCAAGCAGGGTAATTAACTACATATATACCTTCATGCAAATGAGAACAGGGCCAAAGATCTCTTCCTGATATGCCATAATGAGAGAGATTAAATGAGCAAAAGGCAAGCTACCAGAGAGAGAGAGAGAGAGAGAGAGAGATACCTTATAACATTCCATGTCAGCAGTAACATCAGACAAGATGGTGGGGCCAATAAAGTTACCTTGTTCATATCCTGGAACCTATTATTAATAGGTGGATGAAAAATGTGAAGTTCATTATCTTGTCGATGATTTCAACAAAAGTAGTGATGAGGTAGTTATTTCTGCAAGAGCTTTACCATATTTTAATGAATTAATCATCACTATGACCTTCACAGCTTATAGTTTTTCTTTTATTCTCATGACATGCATGTAAGTTTAACAACGAATTCCGTTCTATTTCCAGCTTTTGTCCTGCTGACATCTATCTTTTGATAAGTAATGTGCCCAGATCAACATGGACAACTAACTTTAATATTAATCAGTATGACCACTGCAGTATAATCCAATGCCTTTTTCACAGTCCAGGGTAATTAAATTTAATTAATGCATCCACATCACCGTCCACATTAGTTCAGAAAAATTGCCATTGTCAATAATGACATGTAGAAAAATTGCAGGGCTTGAGAAACAAGTCTACGCTACCTAGCACCATGTTCCATCAAATTTCATTGGAAAAGTAGGTTTCTTCAATTTCTGCATTTTAACATAGCGGAAAAGGTGAGTGGAGATGGGCTTAATAACTGAAATACCTTGATAGCTCTTCCATCCAGCAAGAGTTTGGCCCCGCTGCCAACACCACTTTGAACCAATTTACATATTCGTTCCTTTGCCTACGAATGTAGGGGAAGAAACATGATAAAACGGCCCTCAAATAACAAATATACATGTAAAATGAGGAAGTATCATGAGCTACTCAGTGGTTAAGAACAATGCCGATTAGGTTCCAGCAGATGTAATACTACTTTTGGACTCTGTTCATACCTGCTTACTGATGACTGGACCGAGGTCTGCATCAGGATCTGTTCCAATATTTACCTTAAGGGCTTTGGCACGCTCTACTAGCTTTTCTTCCCTACAAAGGTTCAAATAAGTTACAGAAATCTGCAATATCTTTGAAAAGGAAATAGTGAAGGTAGTAATCTTACGATAATATGTTTTCCTTTCCAGAATAGAGCGCAAAAAAATATGCATTATATGGTCTTCACTAATTAAAATTAAAGCACTGTATAACATGAGGCAGATAATCATAAACTATCATTTATTGGCAATACACTTCCATTCTGAGATTCAATAAAGTAAATTTATGGTATTGTTAAAGAGAAAGAGGATAGAAATGAAAGCAAACAGCACTTGTGTGGGATACAACAAAAAAGGAGAATACCATGATTTTGAATCTCCAACGAAGACCACCGTGCTCAGTGCCATGCACCTTTGTCCTGCAGCACCAAAACCAGCTGCAACTAGAGCATTTAGTGTAGCATCCACATTTGCATCAGGCAATACGATTCCATGGTTCTTTGCTCCCATGTTGGACTGAAAGGATTTTATAGTAAGTAATCAAATTTTTAAGCTTCACATAGAGAACGCTAGATACAAAATATATCTGTTTGTAAGTTTGTAACGAAAACTGAATCTTGGTTATGTAGAATACAGCTATTGAGCTGACCTGGACACGTTTTCCACTAGCTGATGCTCTTCCATAAATATGCATGCCAGCCTAAAGACATAAAAAGCCATTAATCCAGTGCACAAAGATGAAAGAATATCAAATGCAAGAAAAAATGGTTATCCAGGAAAAAAAAGGATGAAAGGGCACCAAGGAAAAAATGGAGAACAATAAGTTGGTACAAAAGTAAACACCGGCCAAAAAGCAATGATCTTAACCATGGGAATTGATAAATCAATAATTCTTGGATGCCCAGATGATAATGAAGGTTGTTTTGATGTTGATATAAAAAAATATAGAACAGGGCCTTGATGGAAGATTATGTTTTTGTGCCCGACCTTGCATGTCTAAACTATTATATGAATTCGCATGTCTTTGATCCTAGTAGGAACATCAAACTTTCGTAGAGAGAACGTAAAGGAGGATGACTAGTGGCAGGGTGTCTCCTCTTCCATCTTCTTCCCACCTTAGTGGCATCAACTGGTATGACCACGTTTGGAGAAATCATAAGTCTTAGACATGGAACCTCTTTGACAGAGACTCACTCTCTCCCCAGCCCACAACAAAGTCAATCACGGCAGTCAAGTTGAAATAGAAGGAATTAAGAGCATATAACATTACTTACAGTATTTGAGCCAACGAATGATACAGCTCTAATATCATCATCATCACATATAGCATTAACAGTGTCCTGAAAGAGAACAATAAAGTTGAAACATGAAAGATACAGAATAAAAGCTATATATATGTCACAGATACAGAATGGATGAATGACCCTTAAAAACGTTGTTTCTTGGATTTGAAATGATCACTGGTGACATTAAAGAAAAAATAGTGGAAATAAATGATTGAATGAACAAAACATACATTGGTGCCATGTACAATATTCAGGACACCATTGGGCAAACCAGCCTCCATGGCCAACTCGGCAAGAATCAAAGAAGCCCCTGAAACAAAATAAGGAGTAAATTTAGGACTTGTTTGAGAGCTCCATTCTTTTGCCAAAATGCATTTTTGAATAGTGATTTGATGGAGAATATATGGTTAAAAAATAAGAAAAAAATTTGGATTTGCATGTAATATTATTTTATTGAAGAATGTGTTGAAAAGAAGAGAGAGAAAAATGTATTTTGAAATTAATGAGGATCAAACATGCTCTTAGTAAATTCTAAGCAAACCAAATACCAAAATGCTGTTGAAATTAACTGTAAATTTTCTTGTTTGATGTCGAAGAATTAAAATTTCTTGTGTATATCCGATGATCTCATATCAACAGCCAAGTTAACAAGAATTAACAAATAATTACCAATAAAACAAGGTTAGACAAAGTAACATGACCCATCAATGTAAAAAGAGGTGAATGAAATACTGATCATGGCGACGATTTTCAGATGGATAAACATATCGAGAAGACAGCAATTAAGGCTCAAGCGAATGTGGTCATAGAGTGAAAAAAACACTATAGTGTTTTAAATAAATGAATATAATTGTAAAGGTTGGAGGTTATCACAGAATTATTCATAAAATTGTCATTTGCAATGTCAAAATTGCAGGATAAAGAATGCATTCAACATCTTTTCATGGAATACTTCATGATCACTTGAAATAAGTTGCCAGTTTGCTATACATATAGATACAGATGTAACTAAACAAGCAGTGAGATGCCAACTAGATAATATTAGTCAAACTAAAAGGCAAAATATGAACGCCTGTCAATGTGTAAAGACTACAGCCTACATGGTGTGCTGGTCTAAGATTATATACTTGAAGGCCTATCTTACTAAGCCCCAAAAAGGAGAAGTAAATTGTTTAAATCTCCTCACATTTTACATGTGACAAACTCATATCAGCTAAGGATAACATAGTCTTAGCCAGCAATGATCCTAATTAATTATTTTGATCCAGATGCCAGATAATAAAACATTAGAAAGCAAACAACTGATTCAGTAATACACTAGATTACTTGAAGAAAATAAGTCACCTGGATCTTTTTCAGATGGCTTTAGGATGAAGGTATTTCCACATGTAACTGCAACAGGAAACATCTGCATGAAGTTGCACGTGAGATTAGAAAGAGAGAACTAGATTGATTTGCTAGAGCATCAAAAAGATTTTCCCTCACCAAACAAAGGGAAGAAAAATACGATATGGTAAGAATGAAAGGTAAGAAAAGAAAAGAACATTGATAGATCTGAATTAAATGGAAAGCACTTTAGAAGAATAAAAGAAAGCTGATTTACCCATAAGGGAATCATGGCAGGGAAGTTAAAGGGACAAATCCCAGCACAAACACCAAGAGGTTCTCTAACGCTATAGGTATCAATTCCACTTGACACATTGGAAACATACTCTCCCATCTGCAGTGTTGCCATCCCGCAAGCATGTTCCACCACCTCTTCAAGAAAATACACACAACAATTAAGAACTCATCTGCAACGATTATAGAATTACACGCACACAAGCAAGCATGCACATATTTTATAGAGGTACTAACCTAGCCCACGGAACACATCACCCTGTGCATCCTTAAGTGTCTTCCCTTGTTCAGTGGTAATGTTCAAGGCAAGCTTATCCTAGAATGATAATTATTATAATACTAATCAGTATTAATCATAAGCAGAATAAAATCCAATTAGATCAAAACATTTCAACTTGCTAACCATGTTTTTACGAATAAGATCTTGAAGCTTAAACATAATGCGTTGCCGTGCTGTTATTGGTGTGCTGCGCCAGGATGGAAAGGCCTGTTTTGCGGCTGATACTGCAGACTTGAACTCCTCTTTTGTAGTTAATGGTACTTGAGAAACTACCTCTTGTGTTGCCTTTGATATCAACCAATCAAAGAAAATAAACACAAAAGAAATACTACAAAGAAATTGAGTTGTTATGACATTTCGTTCACTTACCGGATTCAAGACATCAATTAATTCTGATGACTGTGAATCTATAAAGCTACCACCAATAAGATTTGGCACTCTCTGAAATAAAAAGATCAATGCAATTATACCCCTAAAGAAAATGAATAAAAATTATACATTTCTGTAGTTTATTTTTATTCTTTTATTTTATATTCATGGGTAAAATGGCTTTATCTTTAACAATTTTCAGCACCCCTTTTGTTTATCATATTCTTCTACAAAACACTAATTTGAGCTTAATTGGAATTTCCAAAGCAGACACATAACATAAAATTCAAGAATTCACATTATGCACCTTCAACTTCTTTATTCTCAGAAAAAAAAAAAAAAAAAATTGGAAACCAACTATTATTGTATTAAAACAAATTAGAATAGAAAGAATACTCACAAGCGAATTTCCATGTCTCCAAGACGGTTCAGCAGCAGTTGAAAACTGAGAATTTGCAAGCGCAAATATCCGAGGACCGAACAGCCTCACTTTACTCACTAAAGAAACACCAAAACGCAAATATAAACACACGTAAACAATAATCAAATCAAGATTAGGGCTCCAAGCTGCAACTTTATCAACGAATTCGCTATAACGTATAAGATACCCATATTCATCAAATGATCGAATAAACAACAAAATTATAGACACGCTCAAGAATTAAAGTGAGTACATCGTTGAAGTGAAAGCTGCAGCACCATCGCGAATTTTTTATGAAACAGTAATCTCGTTGCAATCCTTTGGCTGTATAATATACTGCGTCGCTGTAGAGTGTGATTGGAGAGAGAGCAGCTATCCTTTGGCTTTATAATATACTGCGTCGCTGTAGAGTGTGATTGGAGAGAGAGAGCAGATGGCAATTAGTTCTTATTTGTTTGGAAAATCGTATATGATCTCTCTGTAATTATATGTAACAGAGGGGTCCAGGGGAATCATCTTTATCGAATAATTAGGTAATTTTGACATTTCTATTATCTTACAAATTAAAATAAATGATGTTGAATCGATTTGGATGTCAAAATTCTATTATATAAAACAAGTCAAAATATCAAAATGAAATTTTACACATTTAATGAAATTTCAAATTTAATTAAATTTAGGAGAAAATATCACGATATTACAAGTTAGTATCGAACTCAATCTTTTAAACTTGAAATAAATTTGTCTTTAGGGTAATTATATTACCACTACAAATTTTAATTACTACACCACAATTTCTTATTTACTTAAATATCTTTAAGTAAAATTACATAATTAGGGTTTTAATATATTTTTTAATTACATAAATTATTGTTACACCACAAATATAAAACCTAATTTCTTTCTTTCTTTTTCCTTAACATCTCATTGCTCATAGTTATTTCGGCGGCTTTTACTTTCTTTCACGGATGCAAGATAATTTTCTTTTCTCAACTGTGTATCTCATCGCAATTGTGCATCGATTCTTACGCTGACAAATTATTTGCCTCCGGTTAGAATTCTCCAACCTTGAGATCGAGCAGCTAGAAATTCATCCAGAATCAGGAAACTTAATTTATCCATTTTTGAGACCATTTTCAAGTTAGACTCGCGTTCAAGCTATAATCGAGTATAAAACATTGCCCAGTTTATGTGTACGAGCATCCCAAAGTGCCAAATCTATCAAATACAACAATGATGTTAACATTTTATTTTTCCCTTCAAAAAAGAATCTTTAACATCAACCCGGGAGGAGGAGGTAAAAGCACAAGTAAAAGATATAGCAAGCATGATTAGCTATTAACTAGGCATGGCTTTGTA
The DNA here is from genome assembly GCA_903798375.1 of Fraxinus sp. D2006-0159. Classification (NCBI taxonomy): domain Eukaryota; kingdom Viridiplantae; phylum Streptophyta; class Magnoliopsida; order Lamiales; family Oleaceae; genus Fraxinus; species Fraxinus sp. D2006-0159. The sequence continues at coordinate 13,543 of CAIGRQ010253109.1, read as the reverse complement.
AAAACTTTAGTATGCACATGTCACAAGTATATTGGGAGAACAGAGAATTGACAATTTCTTAAAGAAAAGCTTCTACAAGTAAAACAAACAGAAGCCAAATAAAACTGAAAGAACCTCCATTCCATTGAGTAATTCACAACCAACCAACGCCCCGTCTAAAAGTGATCTTTTCATAAGACCTAGTTCCACCACGATAGCAAGCAACTATTTTCAAGCAGGTTCTCCATTAACAGCTAGTTAATTTTCATTTTAACAGCCAGGGTGAATGAGTAATCAGTTTCAACAGGCTAAATCAAGGAGGACGGTGGTTGCGCCGTCAATCTAACATCTTCTATCAGATTTGAGGTTTTAGAATTGAGAAGTGAAGAAGATTAAAAAAAAAAAAAACAACAAGAGCCATGTAGGCGTAGGTTCATTCATAAGTATGCTTTTAAGAGAATGAAAATGAGGATTAAAATTGATGATAAGTACACCACAATATTTTATTATATTTTTTCATTTTTTGTTTTTATTGAATTAAGAGTATAATTGTAAATTTATTGTGGTGCAGTTATTAAAAATATATTTTAATTGTGGTGTGATTATAATGTGGTGTAGTAATTAAAATGTGTAGTGGTAATATAATTGCCCTTGTCTTTAATAGTCGATTTTCACACGCTTGATCCCCAAAACAATAAGTAACCTTATATGTTATTTTTGTAGAATAAAGAAGAAAAACAAGATAAAATCTTATTAATTGTACTGTCAAATCATATCAATATGTACTAAAAGTTTAGGGTCGAGTGCGATCCACCCAACGATGCTATAGCCGGAGATATTCCATCAGAATTTGGAATGTCCTATTCTGCTGGCAATCCCCTTCACTACCTGGAAAATCATTCGCCTTTAATGGTATAAACACCTCCCTACGCTACTTTGAATATCGTTTGGATGCAATGGGAGCGACACCATTTCGTTATTCAAGAAATCTCTCAAATGCAATACCAAGGATACATCATCGTTACTTGGGAAATCTAGCGGCTGCAATGTATTCATGTTAAAACCCAAAGTCAGAATTGAAAAATAAATTATTATTCTGATCTCTAATGGACCTCTTAGTAGGATCCGAACCCGGATGAAGTTCTGACCATCGGTCAAAGAAAAAAAACAAATAAACATGGTGAAAATGCACTTACCTGCCCTGACTCGATCACATTCTGAAATTTCCTTGCAGCTGCACAGGAGGATGTAAATATGGAAGCTCCATTGCCATGTCTAATCCAAGAAAATAGAACAATTTAAATCAGATCAAAACCAAAATACAAAAGATACAAAAATTCATGGATATCCAAGAAGAAGCCATACTTGTTTCTGTTTATAATGCTGATTGAGGGATGCTACTGTGACAGGTGTCGCCCCTGTTTTTGGGTTTATCCCCACCCCTGTCACACCATCCTTTTCCATGCTTATTGCCTCTTCTAAACTTCTAGCCTGAACACGAGAAGTCAATAACTAACATAAGTATGTCTACGTTTTATACTAATTACCAGCTTTTACTACGTCATTATTGGTCACGAAATCAATGAATTAGTGGCCAGTTAATCCAAGCATTAAGATTGGAAGTAAAAACAAATCACAAAATTAATTTGAGATTTAAAACTTTTTAATTAAAAACAAGGTTCAAAATTATGTTACAATTATCCATCCTAACTAAATATTTAATTACACATCATGGGAGAATAAAAATATAAGAAAGAATTAAAGTAGACCATCGGGTATTAAGGAAAAACGAGGAAAAGATGAAGATCTTGCACCAAGAATCTGTCTCTTCTTGTAATATCCTTGAAAAACTAGCTCCTTGATTGATTTTTTTATTTTTTTTTCCTTTTTTTGGCTTGATTAATATATGTATAATGAATCACCAGGCCTTGACTTGAATGTATGTGTATAATGAAACTCTACAAGCCCCCCTTAAGTATAATGGTCTGTTTTTGTTATCTAAGCGGACAGATTTAGGTAAAATCCTTATTCAACTTGATTTCCACCAAAGAGTTCATATTGATTTCTACCAAAGAGTTTAAGAAATAAAAGGGAACAAATAACTTTTTCAATTGGACTCTTTTTCTCATATGACTTTAGTCCTTCATCTTCAAATATATTAATTAAGTCTTCTTCATTCTAAAATCAAAATGGTTGACCTGGGACAAATTTTCAAGTTTGCAATTTAGTCCTCAACCTTTTCAAATGTCAAAGTTAACTCCTAAAACTTATGAATTTTTATCGAATGCTCCATTAATATTTCCAATTAATCTCTTGTAATCCGGTTAATCGTCAATTGCTTCAAATCAACTCCAATTAAGCTCCAAATAGCCTATTTTCATATAAATTGTATTCAAGTCGAGATTTTCCTACAATTAATATAATTTATACAAATTAAGTAGATGATCGCTTAATTTATATATAATTAAATGATAATAGAAGCTCGAATAAGCGCATAAAATGCACTTATCAATGATATTCAACATTATGTTATTGTATCGTCTCAATGTGATATCCGCTGCAGAGGATGTCTTTAAAACTAAGCAAATTTTTTCAGGAGTTGCTAGAATAAAGTAAATCGTCAATATATATTTTGTATTATTGGATAAATTAATACAAGTTCTTCTGAAACTTTCAACGATATTCGATGCATCCGATATCGTATTAGCATTATTATCTGCTAATGTTAAGTCCAAAAATATTTTTTGTCTTGAAAGATAGTATGTGTAGTTGCACTATCAATCAAGCAAGTATCTTGACAATTCATCATGAATATGTAACAAACATATATATTCAAAAATTGGAATTTAAATTTAAAAGAGTAAATATAATTTAATACTATGAAATTAACGATGCATAATAAAGTTTTCAAAATTTTGCGAAAAGTAAAAATATATTTCAAATTGAATTCTTAAAATAAAGGGAAATACTATAAAATAAACTAATTTATATTTTCCATTACACGTGGGATTAGTTTACCAGTTATAAGCTATTTGGATCGGCAAAGAAATCGGAGATATCCAAATGAGTCACATCAGTTGGACCATCATAATCAGCAAAACTTGTCTTCATTTTTCCCTTTTCCTTAATTGATTTTTAGTAAAGATTCCCAAGATGTTTTGCGTACGACAAATACATGCCAAATGCTCTTTCATTTCACATCTAAATCAACTTTTTTGTACTCCTTTTAGATGTACTACTTTCGTTCGTTTTGTATTTTTTTTTGAAATTGTTGTGTTGTTGCGATAATTTTGTTGATTATTTCGTCCATTGATTATTCCACGCGCACGTCCACGTTCATGTCCTTGTCTTGATATTGCATTTGCTTCAAGCAATGCAGTACCATTTGTTTCAGGCAACGATACAAAAACAATTGGGCATAACCCATGTTTTTCCAATAGTTCACAATTTCATTTAGCCACAAGTAAATAAGATATAAGTTATGAGTACTTTTTGAAATCACGCTCACGATACTGCAAGAGCACATTCGAGGCGTGAAATATGGAAAAAGTTTTCTCCAACATATCTACATCAGTGATTTTCTCTCCACACAAGATCAATCTTGAATATATTCTGAATAATTCAGAATTGTATTCAGTAACAATTTTGAAGTCTTGCAAATAAAGGTGCATCCACTCGTAGTGGACTTTGAGGAGAACTGTAGTTCTCTGATGATCAAATCTTTCTGTTAAATTTTTTTAAAGAACTTGTGGATCTTTCTTAGAGAGATAATCCATTTCAATCCATCGTGAAGATGAGTGCTTTTACACAATCTTGTAGGGATTCTTTGTTTTATTTTTTTATTGTCTCTCCTAAACCTTTTGATAAACTCAAGTTTTGTAATATTTGTCATTTGATTAACTACACAATAAAATAAAATGGACTACAATTAGTTTCTAAGAATATGATTAAATATCACATAATTTTAACATCAAATATTCAATATCAACATGATATAAGGTATATGTTTTTCTTCAGAGATAAACACTAATTTAAAATAATATGTTTTTCGAAATATGTGCTACTTCGGGAGAACGTTGTATTTTATTATTATTTATTCAAGAACAATATATCAATATTCTTCTGAAATATTGAAAAATATAATCCATGCTCCTCAGGAGCGAGTAATATTCTTCTAAAATATTTTAAATTACGATATAGTGCTATTTCAGAGTAACAACGAAATTTTTGTATTAGACTGATTTACGATTAATATTCTTCTGAAATATTAATTATAAAGTTGTGTTACTTCAGGAGCAAAATATGATAAATTATTAATTTAAAGATTATAAAATAACATAAAAAATGTAATCATGTTAAAGACACAAAAAAAAAAAATTAATAATCATTATAAACGTATATTTTAAAACCATAAAAAATTAAAGTAAAAAGTACATAAATTAAAGTATGAATTAATATTGTGCACATACAAACGTTATTGAAAGCAAAGAAGAAGCAAAAGTTTGGCAAAAACAATAAGATGGGTACACGTGTTTGTATAACGAGTTAGCATACAAGAAACTGGGTACAAGTTGTGTATACACAAATTGATTGAAATTCGCATGGACGATTGTGGCATAAAATTTGAACATTCTAATGCAATGATTGTGGCACAAATTGGATTTGTAAATAAAGTGTTTGTGGCACGGATTGGGTCCGTAAATAAAGGCACAAATTGAACTGCAAATTCACGAATTAAGAGGCAGAATTGATGTACAGAGTCAAGAAGCAGAAACAGTATAACGTGTATAAAAAAAATCACATGCCATCAAATTGATTTTGGTATACATAATCAATGATTATGCTTAAAAATTATTCTCTTTTAACTAATTCACGATTTTTAGAGAATCGTGTTGATAACGTGTTTAGAATATAAATAAATAAACATATGTGTATTATAATAAGAACCAAAATTCTATATTTATAAAGAATTATTAGGGATCAAATAATTATAATTTCTAGGACTGCAGAGTACAATTATCATTCAATAATAAATTTACCATGTACAACAATTTTCTCAAAATTTATTTTCAATAACCATTCTTAATAAAATAATTTGGGGACAACACATAACTCCTACATACAGAAAGCACATTTCACAACTAATGAACTCCCTAGAATATTTCATTCATCGGGTGGTAAATAATAATAATAATAATAATAATAA
>CAIGRQ010253097.1:0-22084 GCA_903798375.1 Fraxinus sp. D2006-0159 | reverse complement strand
AATACAAAGAATCAATATTCTTTCATTCATATTCAAATACCTCTTTGTATTCTTAAAGTTTTGGTAGAAAAACATAAGTGCTTAAGTGTTTTTCTTACAAGGCTTGATCAACTACAAACTATTTGCCGAGAAACCCTTTAAGCACCAAATTCATCCGAGATGGGGCAAATATCGTTTGAGGACATCGATCTTCATGTTTGAACCTTTTGATTCTTCTATGAAGTTGTTGATCATTTATTTCCTAGTTTTGGCTCGTGGCTTTTGTTTTAGATCTTTTTGTGGAGAATCAATTGAAGATGTTGATGATTATTTATTTCCGGATTTTCTCCAACCTCATTCAAGTGGAAGTGATTTTGTTGATGTTCTTGATAATATGTTCATTGGTTTCTTCTCCAAACCATTGTGTGGAAGAACGATGATTTTCTCAACAATATCAAACGATAAATCTGCAATGGAGATTGGAATCACCAAGGCTTCAATGAAGTGATGAAATTCGGTACCTTATCTTCTCAACTATTTCGGTAAGTCAAGTTCTAATTTCGATTTTACGAGTATAAATGGTACGTATTGATATGAATATAATCTGCATATTATCGGTATGATATCTTCAACATTCTTAAGATGCATTTTTGTTTATTGTGCATAAAAATATTTTGTTGAAATTGAGATACGTACATAGAGTATCATGTATGCGTTATAGAGCATACATGAAATCAAATGATGAAAATATGTTGATGAAGATCTTGTATGCATATTAAATCACATTTGCATATAAGGGTTTTTAATATAGCTTTGTGAATTTAAATATCTTGATAAAATCTGTGCATAATTAATGTTCGTTTCAATGATCATTTATTTATGAAGCATGGTTTCACAAAGCAGTAAAATAAATATATATTCATTCCGTAAATATAGATGAAAATGTTTGATAATATTTGGTGTCATTAAGTGTGAGTTTTATGATCATCAAGAATACATAGAATTTCTTACTTATGGATCATTATTCTAAGAGATCATCATTTTCAGAAACTATTGGAATATGTGTATTGTGGTACATACTTGGATTTTATTCAATATTTTTTTATGAGATCTAATTACATGTTTAGAGTTATGAATTTATTTTCATTTGTTCATAATTCAACTTTATGAATTGGTGCATGCAAATGCATTTAATACAGTTAAAAGTACGTGAATTGGAGAAAGAAGTCATATGAGTTTTAATATGAATTTTGTGTAGCAATCATATGTGTGATATATTTTCCTTTATCAAACAACATGTATATCTGTTAGTACATGCATTGGCTTCCGTTTATTTAGTGCACGATGATTTGGTTGGAGATACCATTCATTCTGATTAAATAATTTATATAAGTTGTATTAAATAAACTTTAAACTGATATATATACATTGTGTTCTTTTGGAAATCAAGCATATCTTTGTAAAGCATGACTTTCCATTTTACAATTTGGTTGTTGATTGAGGACTTGAAATTGAAAGTACATGTAGTGTTTTTAAGGCAATTATAAAGTGGAGTCTCTTCATTGTCTAAATGTATTTGGAAAATCGATTTTGGCGACAAGGGGTCTACCAAATGTTAACTTGTCAATATAGAATTGATTGCTTATATGAAAGTGCATGGGCTTTCACGAGACATTGACATTCAATATATATTGACTAAGATGGAATAAACTTATACAATGAATATATAAATATTTGGAATATAAGTTTCTATTCCTTTACCTTGATCATGATGAGTTGGATATTGTTGAGACTAATACAAATCAGACAACGAATGGTTAGAAAGGAGAAAATTTACTCCTAACCATTGGACATGTATAAATTTGGAAGAATGCCAACTATTTGAAAGTATATGAACTTTCATGACTATTCCTTTTATTGGAATATGAAAATGATATGACAAATTAGTTTGTTGATTTCATGTCTTGTTAATTTTGATGATAACCTCAATTAATTTGATAAAATTAAATGAGATGATTTATGTAACATTATATTTGCATACGAGTATAGGGTGAATTAATACCCATTATTTGACATGACATAATACCATTTTGTGAAATATCAAAAGATTGATAAATTGCTATTCATGTGAATCAAGATACTTAGCACTTTTTGTTGTACTATACTACAATGCGTGAAATCAATTAAGTTGGTTTATGCTTGGAAAATCATTATTGATCTATGTAATGACCTTGATCAAATTGTGATAAAATTAAATGTAGTTGATTTGTAATACATTGTGTGTAATTGAAGTATATTGTGGATTCACGACCACTATTTTTGAAAGTGCTTAAACTTTTACGAAGCATTTGATATAAACATTATCTATTTGATAATGAATTGAACTATGAAAAAGAATCGATGAACTCTAAGTTCAAGTGTATAACCCAAAATTTGGGGTTTAACATTAATGTTGTGAACTTATATGAGAAAGTTCAAAACTTGTGGATGCATCTTTNTAACCCAAAATTTGGGGTTTAACATTAATGTTGTGAACTTATATGAGAAAGTTCAAAACTTGTGGATGCATCTTTACTAGATTGCATATGTATTCCTAATTAAGGAATTTTGGGGGTAACTTAATTTAAAAGTTACATTTTCCTATACCTTATAATTATAGAAGAATGTTTATGAAGTGAAAAGCGTAGAGAGCCCTTATATAATTATAAGGATGATATACACTAAGTCTAAAGTGGATGTGATGGGTTGAAAGCCAATTATGGAGTTTGTTTAGATATGTAAAAAATAACTAAAATATTTGAAGAATATTCATAAAGTTGAAATGCATTATGATGTTCAATAAAATATTGAATACCCATGATTCTGAAATCCACTAGTAAATATGATTGACTTGTGTAATGTTTAATAGAAATCCTCCAACCGTGATTGAAAATTGATAAAGCTTTTACATAAAGCTAGTGAAAAGCATATGGCTTTGTAAGAAGATTTCTTAGTGGGTGACAATTTGTATCTATCAAATGAATCGATTGTTCGCTCGCTCTATTTGATGAGATAATAAGTCATTTATAATGAAAAGTCTAGACATATGAGTCTAAGGCATGACTACATAAAGAAATTAATCAAGAGTGGAATAATTTTCCTAAATTATGTTAAGTCAATAAAAAAAACATAGCTGATTATTTAACTAAACCTCTAAATAGTGATTTAGTAATATCTTCTTCGAGTAGGATAGGGTTGAAATTCTTAAACCAAAAGATCCATCAATGATGGGAACCCTACCCGTCATTACTTAAAACAAGTAATTTACGGGTTCAAAGGGTAACAACAATGAACCATCAATAACCATGGTGAGATTTTTCAATCAAAATGAGAAAACTGCAAATAAGATGCATATAGCTGGATTCTTCATTCTTCCCTTCTTCAATCAAGGGCCAAAAAATTAATACAAAAGTAGACAGTTGGAGAAAAGAAATGGAAAGGAAAACCAGGATGATGTGATACATTTATGAGTAAAATGTATGTTAATATTAAAAATGTTAATCTTTGCACAATTCAATCTAAGAAACAAGTTTTGAAAAACTATATTTACTAGACAAAAGGAAGAACTCAGAGATGGATTTTGGGGAGGAGGGGGGACTGGACTGGACTGGGCTAGGCCGTATTCCGATCCAGTCCAACCCAAGTCCAAATTGTTTCTTAATTTTTTATTTTTTATTTTTGGTACAAGCACATTTAAAGAATCTAGCCCATTCCAACTAAACCAACCATTTTTTTGAAGAGGAAATTAGGTCCAATACCCTAAAAAAAAAAAAGATTTAGATTAATACCATCAAAATTATTTAAAAATATAATCCAAGTATTAATTACACTCAAAACCTCCCAAGTCCATTTTTTTTTACCCTAAATTCTTATTTCTCTATCGATGCTCTAGCAAAACCAATCAGAAGACAAAAAGCAGTGAGAGAATATAAGGCGGTTTTAGAGAGGGAGAAAGGGGATTCGAAGTATCTGAGCAACCACATCTCGGCCACGAGGTCGCTACATGAGAAGGAGAAAACATTAGTTTTTTCGACAAGCTATACAATTTTGTGGGAAATAATCGGCAAAAATCTATGATTGAAAACCTATCTTATTAAGGAGTTGATCTGAACTTGAACTTTAAGTGATATAGGTTTGATGGGAATTTGGAAGAATTTTGATAAATGGGTTATTGTCAATTTTTATTTTTTTATGAAGAGGAATTTTCCTATATTTTTTTGTCAATGTTATTCTAGTTTTAATTTTCAATTTTGGTTGAATATGAATTGTCTTGAAATGGTTTTCATCTTATGAAATACTATTGTATTAGTTTCTGCATCCCAACTCTTTGAAAACAAGGATGATAATAGAGTAAATTTTTTCAAGTACTTTAATTTCTTTGTTGAAGTCTCTTCGATTCCTTAGAAGTTAAGTTATATTCTATATTTAGTTAATAGAAGTGAAGAATAATTAAAAAAAAAACCTTGCAAAAGAAAACAACCATCCGCTAGATCTAATGTAAGGTTTTGATTGGCGTTTCTCACTTTTTAAAAAAAAAAAAAACATTTTTATCACTTTCATGTTAACTTATGGTTGATCTCGTTTTTTGATTATAAAAAAAAAAAGATTATTTTTATTTCTAACAATTAAATTTAAGCCTTTTAGCAACTGTGACAAAATTGATTGATTGAAGACAATAGGATTGCTCCCAAAAGAATCACAACTTACGACAAAGTAAATTGAGATGGAAGCCGAGAGCAATCACGTCAAATCAATCAACCATCCATTACAAATCAAGCATTATTTGAAAATATTAGACTTAGATGCTTTGAATACATATATAAAGGTAAAATGTTTTAATTCTTAGCAATGAATCACTACAAGTTCGTAAGATAAATGTTTATGCACGAGATAAACTTTTCACAAAAACGCTCGTATAAAAATTATTTTCGATGTGATAAAAATGTACACTTGATTTTTAAATCATTTACCAATGACACATTTTGAAAAGATAAATGAATTATGTACTTCAAAATTTACACTTGGTAAAATAATCAAGAAAAGAGAAAGTTGAAATTCTTTTTGCTATGGCGGACGTCCGGTGGCCCTAACAGTCAAAATTCTAACCATTCTGATTTTTGATGCACAACGACTAGTTTCAATCATCCTGTTGAGTAGTGGACGTCCAGTGGGGGTCGTCCGGTTGGCTAGAGTTTTTTGCATTTTGACTGTTATAAATACTACACCACTTTACATTCAATAACATAACAAAAGAGCATTCAAGTGAGATTCTTTTGAGCAAAATTGTATTGATTTCTCATATAATTTATTATTATCAAATTATTTTAGCTTTGAAAAGCTTTTGATCAAATTAACTTTTAAAAATCATTCTACACATCAAAATTTTTTATACATAATACTTGAGCTTCATTCATTGCTATTTATTAAAGTGCTAGCTTATTTCACTTTGGTACTTAATTGTGATCATATCATTTATTAAGAGAGAAGTTTCAATTTGTAAAATCAATTTTCTTTAAACTTATGGATCGTGTTGAGGTTCCGTAAAGCTCAACGTAGATCATTGCGTTGGATCAAATCTCCATAATTATATCGTTTGCACTCTATATCCTTCTTTACTTAGTTCTTTCATATTCGCGCTTATTATTTGAATTAATCTATCTAGTTATTACGTACTTGATTATAGATTAAATATTCGAAAAAGCTTTAAAAACCAATTCACTTTTCTCTTGGTTAGCTATTCTTGGGCTATCAATTTGTAATAAAGCAATGTGCTCATTTTGAAATTAAGATTTTACAATCTCGAACAATGGCTAACCACAAAAACCTTCAAAATTCCGAGAGGCATTCCACAAATCGACCTCCCTTCTTTGATGGCACACATTATAATTATTGGAAAGCTAGAATGATGATTTACGTTCAATCAATAGAATATAATATTTGGGAAGTCATTGAATATGATCCTTATGTGCCCACCAAGATTATTAAAATTGATGAAAAACCCAATCAATCTATTCCTAAATCTAGAGAGGAATATGATAGAGATGATAAAAGAAAATTGTCCTTGAATGCTAGAGCCAAAAACCTACTTTATTGTACTTTAGATAAAAATGAGTTTAATCGTATTAGCACATATGACTCCGCATATGATATATGACATGCTTTAAAAGCCACTCATGTCGGTACAAGTAAGGTAAAAGAAACCAAGATTAATCTCTTGATCAAAGAATTTGAAAATTTCTTCATGAAACAAGACGAACCTATTGTTGACATGATTACTCACTTCATCGATATTGTTGATGGTCTCAAAGGCTTTGACAGTAAATTTACTAACGGTGAGCTTGTAAGTAAAATGCTTAGGTCACTTTCGGAAGATTGGAGCTCATTAAGGAAGTCGATAGAGAACACTAAAGATATCAACTCTTATCCTTTGGAGGAACTCTATAGAACTTTGATGACATAGGAGCTCAACGACGCCGAAACCAAGGAGAAGACGAGGAAAAGCAAGGAAGAATCAAAAGAGTCTCATAGGCGTCAAATTGCTCTCAAATCGACAATTGAAGAAGGGACTACAAGTGAACATATGAGTGATGAAGAGTTTGATGATCTTGTACTTCTTGTCAAAAAATGAAGAGGCTTTCGAAATAATCAAAAGTCTCAAAAGAAAGAAAAAAAGAGCCAAAAAAGAAGCAAGAAAATTGTTTTTTATGATTCTGACAAACTCGGTCACAAGAGAATCGAGTGTCGAAACAAAAAGAGAAATTTCAAGAAAAAGACACTCCATGCAACATGGATGAAAGCGACGATGATGATTGCGATGAAAATGAAAGTCAAGAAGAGATCATCAACATGTGCTTCATGACAATCGATGATGAGGTAAATTCTATTGAAAATCTTTCATATGATGATTTATCTTCTTATGACGAAATTTTAAAAGAAATTGAAAAATTCGCTCTTAGACATTCTATTCTTAAAAAAAAAAACATAAATTATTAAAAATGAAATTGAGAAAATCTTAGAAACTAAAAAGGAAAATGTTGACTATGATTCATTGTATAAAGAAAATTGTTCTTTAAAAGAAAATGTTGAAGACTTGACAAAAATTGTTTTTAAATCATTCAAGGGAAGAAGAATTTCGATTTAATACTCGGTGAACAAAAAAGCGTTTTTGATAAATGAGGCATTGGATATAAACCATTTTTGAAACAAAATACTCAAAAATTTATTTGTCAAAGCCTCAAATACAATCCCCTCAAAATCTTCTGGTAGCTTTTGCAATAAGAATGGAACATGCCTACAATTATCTAACAAAAAAGAAGCTACACTTTGAAAGAAAAACAAGTGGACTCGAGGATCCACTAAAACTAACTACCAAGGACCTAAGCTTGTGTGGGTACCAAAAATCAAAAGTTGAATTATTATTGTAGGTACCAAAGAAGATGACGAGCAAATGGTTCTTGGATAGCGGGTGCTTTTGGCACATGACCGGAGATAGAACTTTACTATCGAACTTCAAAAAGAAGGATGGAGGTCATGTTACATTTGGAAACAATACCAAGGAAAAAATTGTTGGAATTGGAAACATTGATAATCATCTCCCCCCTTCCGTTGAGAATGTACTATTGGTAGATAACCTCAAACATAATTTACTTAGTATTAATCAATTATGTGATAAAGGCCATCATAATAAATTCGATTCTTCTAAATGTCTCATTAAGGATGCTATATTTAAAGAGATATTGTTTATAGGAAGCGGAAGAAAAGATATTTATATCATAAATATCGATTTTGAAAATGATGAAAAATGTTTAGTGAGTTTGAGAGAAGATACTTGGGTATGGCATAGAAGATTAGGTCATGTTGGTATGTATCTTCTTTCAACAATCTCCAAAAATGATTTTATCAAAGGTTTGCCAAATTTGAAGTTTGGAAAAGACAAAATTTGCGGTGCATGTCAATTTTGTAGACAAGTAAAAAGTTCATTCAAACCCAAATTACACTTATCTACTACAAAACCACTTCAATTACTCCACATTGATTTTTTTGGACCATAGAGAACCGCTAGTTTAATTTAGGTGGAAAACACTATACTTTCGTCATTGTTGGTGATTTCTCTAGATTCACTTGGGTTCTTTTCTTAAGTCTCGAAGATGAAGCTCTAAAACCCTTTAAACATTTTTTTGCAAAAAGGTTCAAAATGAAAAAGGATACTCCATTACAACCATTGGAAGTGATCACGGTTGAGAATTTGATAATCTCGCATTTGATAAATTTTGTAATGAAAATGGATATGAACATAATTTTTTGGCTGCTAGAACTACTCAACAAAATGGTGTAGTTTAAAGGATCTCAACAAAATGGTATAGTAGAAATGAAGAATCACATATTGTAAGAAATGTCTAGGACCATGCTAAATGAAAGTAGCATACCAAAATATTTTTGAGTCGAAACCGTTATTTTAATTAGTCGAAAGAAAAATCAAAACTTCATATGAACTTTAGAAAAATAGAATTCCCAATATCAATTATTTCAAAGTCTTTGGGTGCAAATGCGTTATTTTGAATACAAAAGAAAACTAGTAAAAACTTGATTCAAAATCCGACATTGGAATTTTTCTAGGACATTCATCGACTAGTAAAGCTTATAGAGTTTTCAACAAAAGAACTCTAGTCGTTGAAGAATCTATGCATGTCACTCTCAATGAAACTAACTCTCTTGATCGTGAGAAAGGTATTAATTTTGATGTAGGGTTAGAAACTCCATTCGAACAATTGACTATTCAAGACCAACACAAGGAAGATCCACAAGATAAATATCAAGAAGGAGAAAATGTTTGATAAAGCAAAGAAGATCCAATTGAAGTCCAAAATAACTTACCTCTACCAAAAGAATGGAGGTTTGTTCCTTCTCATCCTAAAGAAATAATCATTGGTGATCCATTAAAAGGTATTACTACTAGAACCTCTACTAGAACTAATCATTGGTGATCCGACGGGGTTGGTTCTTGCTCAACATGAACTTTAGGTAAACAAAATGAGAAGGCAATGGTATGATGGTGCTAGTAACATGCGCGGTACTCAGAATGGACTTCAAGCATTATTTCTTAGAGATTGTCGATGTTCATATTATGTTCATTATTTTGCCCATCGATTACAATTGACATTGGTCATGGCAGCTAAAGAAGTCCATGTCATTTGGAACTTCTTTTCTCATTTGGACAAGATTGCCAATATTATTACTTTTTCTCTTAAACGAGTTACCGAGTTGCAATACTCTCTTAGAGTGGAAACTCAAAGTATGTTGGCTATTGAGGAGAGTGAATCTGGAAGTGGGGCCAATCAAATGGTTAATTTGAAGCGGTTAGGAGCTGCTCGTTGGAGTTTACATTACGACTCTATAAAGAGCTTGAAAGATATGTATGGTACAACCCGCAAACTGCTTGAATATATTTGTGATCATTGTTCAAATGGCAGATCTCAAGCTGAAGCTCGCGGTGCTTACAAAAACTTGGTGAGTTTTAAGTTAATATTTATCTTGCATTTGATGTATAGAATAATGAGAATCACTGGGAGATGATGATTGGGAATAAATCACTTCAGAAATTGAGAGATAATGATTGGTAAGAATTTCTTCAAGAAGTAAAATGTTTTGCTCAAAAATAATATTACAATACCCGATCTAGAAGGTTTGTATAACACTGGCAGTTCTAGTGATGAAACTATAGTTGAACATTATTATCACTCTGATGTTTTCAATAAAGCAATAGAATTTGTAACAATGGAGTTAATTACTAGATTTAATGACATATAAGTAGAACTTCTTTCTCTTAGTGCAGATTTGGATCCTAAAGATTCATTTAGATCATTTAACGCTCGAAAAATTTGCATACCTCCAGAGAAATTATATCCTCCAAATTTTCTAAAGAAAGACATTATTACATTGGAATATGAGTTACCACATTATGAGTTAGTTATAAAGGGTGAGTCCCGATTTCAATTATCTACACTTGTTGTGTTATGCAGACAGTTAACTGAGAGTGGAAGGCCAGATACTTGCATTACGATGATTAGATTGATTCATTTGTATTGACATTACCTGTTTCTACCACAAGTATTAAGCGAGCATTTTTATCAATGAAACATGTGAAGACGACACTTCACAAAAAAATAAAGATGATTTTTTTGCTGATTGTATGATACTTTTTATAGAATTTGCTGAGAAAATAGATCTAGATTCTATTATAAATGAATATTATGTTTCAAATCCTCGTCGAGAACGATTTAACTAAATAATGTTCTTTAACGGGTTACTTTATTAAGTACTTCCAGTCCCTTCTATAAAAAAATCCTAAATACATCCCTGGGAGAACTCAAATGGAGTCCAAATTGAACCATTTGGGGAAGTATCAATGGCAGATGTATTTGATGCATATTTACTTCCGAGTATGAAATATCATACGATCCTCCCTGTTACTCATATAAATAATCGTAAAATAAATACACCACATAGCATGTAGAAAAACTCATGCATGGCGGGGCAGTATGGGTGACTCGACTTTATACGTGTGGGAATGAGCCCAACTTAAAGGCAAGTTGGCCAATCCCTTTCCAGCAAAGACCCCAACACGAACCTGTTTCCTGTCGAGGCGAATAGCCGAACCTACAACGGATCTAATGAAGTGATTGACAAGATAACACACTATCAATGCCGCATCTACATACCTACATAGTCAAGTCCCCAAGCTAGAACTAGAAGATATGAGGATCTTAGCATTTAATGGCTTGATTGATTATTGATATTAACAGGAGCATTGGGTTTGGCTGGACCACGTGCCCTATCATCCGATGCGTCTCGTTCACCCTACCTTAAGTATAAAAGCACACACTTAGCGCTGGGAGAGGGTAATGCAAGTTTAGACATTCAGAGTAAACCTTCACTCTTTCGCTATTTAAAGCTTATTCTTTAAGCAGACCCCCTTTTCATTAGCGAAATAAGGACATTGAAACTCGTTAAACACTTGGAACCATTCTCTTCATTAATTTATCTACAAAATTGGTGATTTGATCAGAATAATATGTTGTGATTCGACTTATGAAGAAGTTAGTTTCTACTTATCTGTTGGCCATATCACTGGTCCATTTTTTGGGTCAACAGATTGGTGCCATCTGTGGGAATCTTTGATACCAAAATCACGTACATCCTAGTGGTAAAAGCTATCTGTAAAGAACTTTGAAGAAAGGTTCTGGTTCTTGAAGAAAGGTTTTAGTTCTTGAAGAAAGGTTCTGGTTCTTGAAGAAAGAATCGTTGCAAGGGAACAATTCGAAAAACACAATGAGTTTCAGTCACTAGAGAACACATGGTGGAGATGGGCAGCATGAGGTCTCTGAAGAAGAGGTCCTCCGCACGAATGTAAATATGCATCATCCCTACCACCGCCATAGGAGAGGCTGTACCACTATGCGCTTGGTGAAAGAAGTTGAAAATATGGCCGCTAACATGAGAAGTATAGCCCAACAAAATGCTACCATGCAGCAACTACTCATGCAAATGCACTAATAGGTTGGGTTCTAAGTGCCTCAACATAGGGCTTTTCCCTAAGAAGGTGAGGAAAATGACACAGCGGGATATCCTCAATTGTATAGGAGGAATGATAGCCCAGTGAAAAGAGAGGTGGAGGTAAATATCTCCACTAACTATGTTACGAGCCGTCTCGACAATGATATGCCAATGGAAGAAAATTTTCTCCTGAATACACTCAGGAACACGAGCCTTAAAGGTCCGCCAGCGTCTTCGACAGAATTGGGCCCTCTAGGCCTAGAAATAGGTCCCAATAGCCTTCTCCAGCTCAAAGAGGACAAGAACGAAATCTGGAGTACGAGCCTCAAAGGGCTCCACCACCACCTAGAAATAGGAGGGAAATAAGAGATGCCGCAAATGCGAAAAATCATGCTGGAACGTCATAGCCTCGATATCAGGCAGAGGAAAATGACTCTGACGGTCCTTGTAGGTCATTTGAACTAGACAACGACAGCGAGAGTTTGCCATATTCTCAAAAACTAAGGAGTGCCCCGATTCTTAGCCACTTTGTACCATCAAAAATACCCAAATATGAAGGAAAATACGATCTGGTGAAGTACCTCAACAACTACAAAACCCAAATGTCACTACGAGGGGCCTTACCAACATTAAAATGTCGAGTTTTCCACCTCACGTTAACATGAGCCATTGAAATCTGGTATAGCCATATTCCTGCTGGCAGCATCAGAAGTTGGCCAGACCTTAAGAAAGCCTTCCTAAACCAATATCTGTGAAGCAAGGAATGAGAGCTCCCATCCAGAGATTGCAGGATATGAGGCAACAAGCGGGGGAAACCCTAAAAAGTTAACTAGCTTATTTCATTGATGGGATGACCTATTGTGAGCAGGTCACTGACAGAGAGGCCCTTTCTGTCCTAAGGGGAGGCCTCAACATGAATACTTTATTTTGGAGGGACGTGCGGAACAAAAATCCCACCACCTATGATGCCTTTGTAGAAATGATGAGGAGTGTAATTATCAACAAAGAACTGATTGACCATCGTAACCTAACCTTAATGGGGCTCCCATTGCCTCAAAGACAGTAAAGAGGTCATGTGTCCCATTTGATCGACCAATAGTGGACCCAAGCAGGACATACCATAACCCCCACCTTGAGACAAGCGTTGGACACTGCAACATTAAACATCGTGCCCTCCTTGGCGTATGAGGAGGTTGGATCTGATGCTCACAGGCAGTCGAACTTACCTAGAGGAAGGGACAGAGGAAGAGGAAGGAACAGAGAGCCTAGAGATAGGCAATACTGCACCTACCACCGAACCAGTAGCCATAGCACTGAAAATCACTTGTCTAAGCCATATCACGGAGAATCTGCTAGCGCCCATGTTGAGGATAGAAATACCCACTATATGAAAGGAAATGCTCCCCACTTAGGTAAGGTCTTCGACACAAGGGAGTACGGAGAGGACAAGAACAGGGCAAGGGGACAGAGGCCTAGAATAGAGCCTCTAGAGAACATTGACAACGTTCCCATTAGAGAAACCGATACCATAATTGGTGGTCCACACATAGGAGGAAGTTCCAATAATGCCTTGCAAAACTATGCAAGAGAACAAAAGATCCATCCATGGCGAGCGAGAGTCCATTAACCACATTGTGATGCACTGGTGGTGCGAGCTGTTGTGGCAAAAAATGGTCTGAAACATAATGGAAGTTCGTCAATATTCTTTTCAGAACCACTTTTGACAAAATGACGGTGGACCACGAGCTCGTCCCCATGACCGCCCCTCTGTATGGTTTTACTGAAGATAGCATTATCCCTAGGGGAAGGATCACATTTGCAGTAGAGATAGGAGATTTCCCATTCAAGGCTCACCATTTCATGGAATTTCTTATCGTAGATCACCGATCTGCCTATCATGGATTTCTAGGACGACCCGCCCTGAAAGAGCTAAATGCAGTAACATCCATGCATCATCTTTGTATGAGATTCCCTACCAAGGAAGGAGTTGCCACGGTACGAGGTGACCAGATGGGTTCAAGGGAGTGTTATCTCAACTCTTTAAGAAAATTTGAACCCCCGAAGCATAAACATGGTCTTGAAAAATACGAAAATGGTCGACGCACCTGAGAAACATTTTACCCATGAACAAGGGAGAGACATTAAGATGGTAGATGCCCTTGAAGAAGGGGTCATCGAAGTAGACTTCGATCTCAAAGTTATGGATCAAACTTGCAGGCAACCCCAGTAGAAGAATTTGAGCTTTTTTTCCAATAAGCTCGAATGATTCGATGAGGTCACTGCAAATAGGGAAAGAGCTCAAACTAGAGGCAAAGGCTAAACTTAAGAGCTTTCTGCTCGACAACCTGGATATGTTTGCCTAGAAACATGAGGATATGGTAGGCATTGATCCCATGATCAGTTGCCATTAGCTCAACGTAGACCCAAAATTTACTGTTCATAGGCAAAAGAGGAGAGCCCTGAACCTGGAGCGATATGCGGCATTGAAGGAAGAGGTATATAAACTCATATCCAATGGGTTCATCAGGAAATGAGCGTACCCTAAATGGATATCGAATTCGGTCTTAGTGAAGAAGGCTAATGGTAAGTGGAGGGTCTGTATAGACTTCTCCAACTTCAACCAAGCTTGCCCGAAAGATAGTTTTCCACTCCCAAGGATCAACCAACTGGTTGACTTCACTGTAGGCCAGAACTGTTGAGTTTCATGGATGTGTATTTGGGGTATAACTAGATCTCCATGCATCTAGC
Organism: Fraxinus sp. D2006-0159; assembly: GCA_903798375.1. Classification (NCBI taxonomy): domain Eukaryota; kingdom Viridiplantae; phylum Streptophyta; class Magnoliopsida; order Lamiales; family Oleaceae; genus Fraxinus; species Fraxinus sp. D2006-0159. Next base: position 7,765 of record CAIGRQ010253097.1, on the reverse strand, counting down.
AGACAAGGAGCACACTTCTTTCATTACTGATCGAAGATTATATTGCTACAAAGTCAAGCCCGTTGGTCTGAAAAATGTCGGTGCCGCTTACCAACGGTTGGTCAACAAGATGTTCTCTGACCTGTTAGGTAAGATAATGGAGGTGTACGTTGATGACATGCTGGTGAAGAGCCTCAAGTCAGCGGACCATGTTGGAAATTTGCGGGCTACCTTTGATATACTGAAGAAGTGTCGTATGAAGCTGAACCCATTGAAATGCGCTTTTGGTGTCATTTTCGAAAAATTCTTGGGCTACATTGTCAACCAGCAAGGCATTGAGGCGAATCTCGAAAAGATTAAGGCCCAGCTAAACATGAAATCCCCCAACAAGCTAAAGGAAGTGCAGTACTTGATAGGACGCCTAGCAGTGCTGAACCGGTTCATTTCTAAGGTCATTGATAGATGCCTTCATTTTTTTAAGGCTCTAAAAGGGGAAAAAACGATTCCACTGGAGCGAAGAATGTGAAGAGGCTTTCCAAGTTCTGAAGAAGCATCTAGGACAAGCCCCCGTTCTCTCGAAACCTAAAGAAAGGAAAACTCTGCTACTATATTTGGCGATGAGTGCCGATACAGTGAGCTCGGTACTGGTACGAGAGGAGGGCAATGCACAACTGCATGTCTACTATGTTAGCAAGGCCTTTCGACCGATGGAAACACGTTACTCTGATGTGGAAAAACTTGCCTTGTCCCTCATGATTACCTTCAGAAAGCTGAGGCCCTATTTTCAAGCCTACAGTATACAAGTTCTATCGAGCCTCCCTCTCAAACAGGTGCTCTAAAAACTAGAAGCATCAGGGAGGCTAATGAAATAGGCCGTAGAATTGAGTGAATTTGACATTTCATACTAGCCTAAAAACTTCAATAAAGGGACAAGCAGTGGTGTTGCTGAGTTTACAGAGGTGACGAATATCAATATTGCAATGGCGCCAGTAGACCCACCAGCCTAGAAGTTATTTATAGATGGGTTCGCCCAAGAAATTGGCTCAGGAGCTGGAGTGTTGCTGGAAAGCCTTGAGGACCACAAATTGAATTGTGCGGTGAGGTTCAATTTTAAAACCTCCAACAACGCTGTTGAGTATGAAGCGCTTCTAGCAGGCCTCGGACTAGCCAGAGAAGTTTAGGTCAAAAGCTTGTCAGTCCGGAGCGACTCTCAACTCGTTGTAAGCCAAGTCAACGCCAGCTTCGCAGATAAGGACAAAGGCATGGCGATATACCTGAAGAAGGTTATGAAGCTAATCCCCTGCTTCGATAAATTCGAACTAACCTAGGTCCCAAAGATAGAAAACTTACACGCAGATGCTCTGTCGAAGTGGCAAGTAGCAAGGACTCAGAACTGCTTAAATTTGTACCTGTTGAATACCTCTCCAGACCTTCCATGGCCAAAGTAGATGAAGTGATATGGGTCGGAGAAACTCCACAATGGATATGACCCATCATAGCCTACCTCAAAGACCACATCCTGCTAAAGAACAAAGAAGAGGCTCGTAGGCTCAAGCGAAGGGCTGCCCATTATATACTGCAAGATGAGATCCTCTACAAAAGGAAATTTTCATCCCTACTCCTACGATGCATGGGAAAAGATGAGGTGGACTATGTGCTGAGAGAAGTTCACGGAGGAATCTGTAGCAACCACATGGGAGGACCAGCATTGGCACACAAAATACTAAGGCAGGGATATTATTGGCCAACCTTAAAGAATGATGCTATACACTTCGTAAAGTAATGTGATAAGTGCCAGCGTTTCTCTTCCGTTCGAAGACAGCTATCCTAGGAATTAACCTTGGTATCCAGCCCGTGACCTTTTGCCAAATGACAGGTCGACTTGATAGGACTCATACCGGGAAAGGAAGGTGCAAACCATGCAATCGTCGCCATAGATCATTTAACCAAGTAGGTCGAGGCTGAACCATTGTCTAAAATCACTGAGGCATATACATCTAAATTCATATGGAAAAATATCATATACAGATTCGAAATTGCCCACTCGATAGTTACGGACAATGGGTGACAATTTGATAATAAGAAACTCCGGGACCTTTGTGCCGAATTGGGCATCAGAAAACATTTCTCCTCTCCCCACCATCCCCAAGCAAATGGCCAGGTCGAGGCAATTAATAAAACTATAAAGCATATCTTGAAGAAGAAACTAGATGAATCGAAAGGAGCATGGGTAGACGAGCTTCCCATGTGTTGTGGGTGATAGTACTACCCGTCGAACAACATCAGGAGAGATCCCTTTCTCCATGACTTACGGGGCCGAAGTAATGAGCCCAGTCGAAGTGGGTCTCCCATCGTCCTGCCTCTTACAGTTTAACAAAATCTCCAATGATGAGATAAGACGATGTGAGCTCAACTTCTTTGAAGAAGTGAAAGAGACCTCATAGATTAAGTTGGCCGTCTACTAGAGGAAAATGACAAGATACTACAACACTAAAGTTAAGCATAAGTAATTCAGGAGAGGCGATCTGGTGATCATGAGGGTATTCTTATCTTCAAATATGTTGAGTCCAAATTGGGAAGGCCCCTATCGCATTTCAGGTGAGGTCAAGTCAGGGACCTTTTTGATTGAAAATTTGGATGGGAAGGTACAACCCCACCCCTCGAATGTTGAGTATCTTCGAGTTTATTATCAGTAAAACCCTGCTCAACGTATGTATCATCTATAATTAATGCATATTCTCCTTTTTACTATTTGTTATGACAAGCTCATGAATTACGACAAGTATGATGAGTATAGCGAGTCCATATAATAAATTAATTGTTAAAATATGACGAGCTCAAATGATAAGTATGGTGAGCCCATATGATAAATTAATTGTTTAAGTATGACGAGCTCATATGATGAGTATGGCGAGCCCATTTAATAAATTAATTGTTAAAGTATGACAAGCTCATATGATGAGTATGGCGAGCCTATATAGTAAATTAATTGTTAAAAGTATGACGAGTTCATTTATCAGTTACAACGAGCCAGTGTTAACAGGTTCATTGAGATAAAGAGCGCAGTGAACCCTTCACAAGTTAGTTATTACGAGCCTATTGATTGCTCACTAATTAGAAAGGTAGTCAGAATGTTGACATTATCCACCCGTTATCATTAACTTAAAAATAAAGCACGACTCACTCGAAACTAAACGTCGTAGTAGAAGGAAGGTATCTTTTCATTACAAATCAAAATGAATAAAGTAAAGAAGCCTATTACAAAGAAGCCTAGTCTACACATACTGCATCATCCTTAGAGGGTCATCTGAAGCTCCCACCACCTCCGTTTCGTCCCAGTTATTGGCAGGAGTTGATGGCTCATCTCCCGAGAATCTGTTCCTTAAGGAGGATAAGTTAAGCCGGGGTGAGCTTATCAAATACCTCATTATAAGCAACCCTCCTCTAGTGGATCTCAAGCCCATCATATTCCGTAGTCTCATGGAAGTGGGCAACGTAGTCATTTACAGTTGCCTCTTCCGCCTTCTTCAATCGCTCATCAAAATTGGAGACTTCAGCATTGAGCTCAGCCACACGAGCCTTCAGCTCTCTTTGTTAGCAGCCTCCAAGGCTGATGAGGCAATCTTCTAAATATTATCAGAATTCTCGACCTACTTCATTAAGGCATTAACCTCAGGCTTACAGAGGTGGGCTTCATTCTCCAGCTCCTCATTCTCCTTAGAAAGAGCTTTCACCTTCGACTCGGCCTTGGTGTGCTTCAGGTTGGAGACTTCTACAGCCTTATTAGCAGAAGAGGCTTCGGCATTGGCCTTAATTAAGGTAACTCCACATTCTTAGCTTGGTGGATGTAGTCTTGGACAAGCCCTTACATTTGCCTCAATTCCATTTGGGCATTGATGAAGAAGTTTAGGAAATAAGCCTGCATGGAGAGGCCAGCCTCCATCAGGTCAACTGCATCACAAGTCTCAGTGTGAGAAGAGTACTTGCCAGTCCAACATTTGTGGCTAAGCCTTGCCGTTCCCCGAACCTTTGCAAGGAGCATCTCCATGACTATCGAGGTGATTTCATCCAATCGCCCACCCAAGAAATTTTGGGCTTTTCCCTAAGAGGGGGCACTCATCTCCTTCTCATTCTTCTTCCTCACCAGGCTATCTCCCTCGTCGACTATATCCTCCACCTCAACAACCTTTATGGAAGAGATGGGCTCTGTAAGAATTTATCGCTTGAGTGACTCTCCCAGAGTGGTTTGATGCTTGGGGGGAGGGTCGGGGCCGGTGTTTTTGGATATCACCAGCTTCCTTTTGGAAGGCCTTCTCAGCGAGGCTTTCTCCTCTTTATCCTTCCCATTTTCTCATTTCTTTTTAGAAGAGTGGTGGTGGGTTCATATTGGATATACGTGCCAGCTCGTCCCGTTGATGCTTATATGAAGAGGAACCTGAATTCATGGGTTTTTTTTCCTTTGAGCCTTCCCAAGGCTTCTCAATTGGAACAGGTTAGGCTTCACATGCTCTTTTTTGTCGTGTTGACCTGCAGGCGAACGGAGATTTAGAAAAGTCGTTCTATTAACAAACAACAAGTAAAAATACCAAGTCACCTCGACTTACCCTGGTAGCCATTAGCAGATAAGTGACAAAAAGGTTTCGTTTACAGATGACGCTCTTGAAGTACCTCTTCTCTTAGGAGAGCTCGTATATCTCCTTTATTACAGCCTACTCAGAAGGTTCAGGCTCGAACCAATTAACACAAAAATTTATGTTAAGAAACTGCAAGAGATAAGCGAACAAGATAAAATATTAAAGAGGAAGCTCGACTCACTGTACTCGTGGTATTGGGTCGGTACGGTGATCTCCGGGACCACATCCTCCTCCATCATCTGCCAGCGACCCCTAACCTAAAACCGGATGACTTTCCATTCTTGATAGATATAAGGGTCTCCCAGATGAAAGGAGAATGTGGACCCAAGGGTTCATGTAGTACCACCCCTTACAGTCTTCCCTCCGCTAGAGGCTCGGGGTTGAAAAAGGGTTTGACAAACTTGAGGAGGCATATCATCGCCAAGAGTGACCTCTTTCCAAAGAAGGAAAGCCTTGCCAATTGGCTCCATGCATTTGGCACTAGTTGTGTAGGTACTAAGTTATATTGCCTAAGGATGAATCTGAAAAAAGGGTGCAGAGGTAACCTCAGCCCCCGGCTAATATAGCCTCGCTCACAACAACACACCCTTTCATGGGAAAATAAGATCTCTTCTCTATGGTCGGCACTAGGAATTCTATGTTATCCGAAATCCTATATCTCTCGCGAAAGGTCTCCAACTCACTTTCCTTTATATCTGTTGGCCATAAAGAGGCCCCCACCTAACACTATAATCAATAGGGCCATTTTGCATCATCCATGCACTATGAAGGCCCTCCATTGCCTCCATGATCCACTTAGTAGGAATCATCGGAGGAATGCCCACCTCACCACATATTAAAGCCATATTAAGCCCGGACGACCCCTTTGTCACATTCTTTCTTGAAGAAGGAGCCATTTAAAACAAAAAAGGATGAAAGAAACTCCTCGATGAAAGCAGAAACTTAAGTAAAAACTAAGAGCCCGAGGGATGGAACACCTAAGAACGAGAGAAAATGGAATTGCACATCGAAAATGGAAAATACGAAGGCCGAAGAAGAAACTCTCACAGCACTTGGCATCTAAAGCTTTTGAGAAGTGGAAAAAAGTAAAAAAGTAGCTTTGCAACCCTTTATATACGCATAGTGAACGAATCCCCACCGTTAGATGTTGTCTCATTTTGATCTGGACCATCCACCCGTAATCTCATCTGTTACGTTAAAACCAAAAGGCGCCTATTAAACATTCAAACCAAAGGCTTAGATGAAACTGTGTCACGCACGCGTTTTGAAATCACGTGCACCTGGGTGAGAGTGTAACATCATCATCATTGTGCATGAAATGCGCACACTAGTACGGGTCGTCAGGGAAGCCCCCCCAACCATAAATTTAGGCTTGGTATTTTCCTTAAACAGCCTCGTCTTGCATTAAAAGGTCACGTTCCCTTCCACTACCGCTTAAGTGTGGTTGGCATCTCTTTCACTAAGGCCTCACCTTAACATGGCTCGTCTACACACAAAAAGCCCTCACCTTGAAACGGCTCGGCCCAAGAGCATTGCCTTGCACTAAGGTCTCACAGCGAATTTCGACAGATCTGAAGATGATCATTCTTTCAACAATGGCCTTGCCCGTATTAGGAAAATTTCACCGTGGCGAATAGCCAAACCTACAACGGATCCAGTGAAGTGATTGACAAGACAACACACTATTAACGCCGCATCTGCATACCTACATGGTCAAGTCCCCAAGCTAGAACTAGAAGATATGTGGATCTTAGCTTTAATGGCTTGATTGATGTTAACTGGAGCCATTAGATCTGGCCGGACCACGTACCCTATCATCCGACGGGTCTCGTTCACCCTACCTTAAGTATAAAAGAACACACTTAGTGTCGGGAGAGGGTAATGAAAGTTTAGACATTTAGAGTAAATATTCTCTCTCGCTATTTAAAGCTCATTCCTTAAGCCGACCTCCTTTTATTAGTGAAATAAGGACATTGAAACTCGTTAAACACTTGGAACCATTCTCTTCATTGATTTATCTACAAAATTGGTGATTTGATCTGAATAATACGTTATGATCCGGCTTACATGAACGTTAGGTCCTACTTATCTATTGGCCACGTCACTGATCCATTTTTTGGGTTCAACACTCCCCGTGCACGATTGACGACATGGAGTAGTGGCACTGCCATATGGAATCATTCCATTACCCACAGTAACACCAACCATATAATGAGGTATACCAAAACCTTCCATATGCCCTACATTTGCATTCATTGAATGTGGATATAAGGGATTTGGATTCATATACAGACCACCATACGGGGTGGACCTAAACAGATTAGCAAATTAGCATTAGTACAAACATAAAAGAAGGGGGGCAACGTGGCAGGGTAATCCTGATTGAGGCTTGAAAATACAAGTGTAGCTGATTATCGTCTGCCTTCTTCTCAGCATTTAAAACCTCAGTTAGAAGTCTTTCCACTTCTTCAATCATACCATCAGGTTTTTCTCAATAATCTTCATCTGTTCCACTTTCTCCTCGTCTTTTTCATACTCAAAAGTCTTGCTCTGGTCCCAAACAATGAAGAATAGTTTCAATAGATAACAAGAAATTTCTGTTAATATGAATAAAAGGAAAACATGCAATCCATTGATTTCAATATATCCTCGGATATTTTTGACTTCGAAACAGAGTCAACCCACAAATCTCCAATAATTATGCTAGAAAGAGCATAAAAAACACCTACTTGCAAATCCATTCGATAACTAATAAATCATAAGAAGTTACAATCTATTACAATTATTAAAAAAAAAAATCAAATCAAATAGAGTCTATGAGGATGGTGGGAGATTGAGGAAAATAATGAGTAGGAAAATGCTCACTGTAACCTCTGGTGTTCTTGGCTCGAGCTGTCAAGTTCATCATTCATTTTTAGGAAGCGTTTTTAAGCCATCATGGGCTTTGTCCTTGACGCAGTGGAAGATTATAGGAAACATGAACAACCTCACAAAGATGAGAAAAACTCATGAGAAATTTTATTCAATTCAATTAACTGCGGCCTCAAAGGGCTTACAATGCTTTAAATAGTCAAATCCTAGCAAAATTCAAAAAATAAATAATAAAATGATATTTTTTCATAAATGGAAAAATTCGAGATAACAACTTAAAT